>KL567053.1:2144-31438 GCA_000715275.1 Gyrodactylus salaris
AAAATATCAAAATTTATTAAAAATAGAAATATTGTATAATATACAATGTATATAAATTTGACTTGAGTTGTTGCCGCTCGGTAACGCAGTGGTTATAGCGTACGCATTATACCTAGTTCACTTTTATAGTCTTACTGGTGAGATCTGATAGGGTCGAAAAATGTCAAGGTTAACCTCACTTTTAAGAAGCTGTTCTAAAATCCTTGATTCTATAGTAAATTGAGGACGTCTTATTTTTCATCATGATATTCCTTATTCAAGCTGAAAGAGGTGGTAAGTAATTTTGCGCCTTATATGTCAAATCAAAAAATGAGATTATATTATTGGCATATATAATAATTTGTATATCTTTTAAAATTAAATTCAGTAATTTCTTATAATCAAGCATATGCAAGTAAGATGAGCTTTAAAGAGTTTCATGCACAAAAATAGACGCAATTAGTGGTGCCGGTAAGTTTTAATTCCTATTCCTTAGGAATAAATTGATCTGGAATTTAAAAAGAAAATACTCAATAAAATACTTGATCTTCTTTAGGTGCTGGAGGTGGAGGAAGAGGAGGTATGTTTATTAGGCAATTGAATTATCTGAATTCTTGCTCATTGTCACAAATTTCTGTGTTGTCATTTTTTAAATTGGACTATAACCAAACATTATTTAACATCAAAGGCCTTGGTGAGTCAACTTTTTATCTGTTTCGACAAGCCCCGTATAATGTCATCCTGAAGTTAAATTGATTCTAGCTAATAACTCATAATGATAGCAGAGTTTAGAGAAACTCTCTTGAATGTCTCTGTGTTAAAGAAAATCCTGAATTGCTTTCTTTTGAGGAAAAATTTAAATAAAAGTGACATTAAAAAACTGATACTTCAGAGCTCTAGAGAGCTAAACTGATTACATTGTTTAAGGTCTAAGGAAAAATTGAAAATAAAGATAAAACTTATTTTTATACAAAATAAATATATCATTGAATTTTAGGAGTTTTTGGCATGTCTGGAAGTAAGAAAAATTGCATTTTAATATGCTTCATATTTTTATGAAAGAATTAGACTAAATTAAAAATTGAGCAACAAGGTATTCACTTCAAAGAATTAGATATTTACCTAACTTAAATTATTCAAACAATGCCCATTATAAGTGTTATCTTGTATTAAAGATGCATGTAAGTAATTTACGATAGCTTATGCAAATAAGAAGTATGCGTAGAAAAGGGAAAAGATTTGAATTTGAATTTTAATTCCTAATTTTGAGTTTTATAACAAAAGAACTATTCAATTTTATTTTCCTCAACACAGCTGGATGTGAGAACATTTCTATTAATCTCATTTTATCAAATAAACATACTGGTTCAATAGGAGAAACAATAATTTCTTTTTTCTTTTCATAGCATCATGTGAGTGTGACTTTTATTCATAAGGATTTAAGACTTTAACATTAAGCTTACATATCTGGTTCTTGAATTAATCGCATTAAAAAATAGATGGAGGCGGAGCAAGTAAGGAAAACTTCACAAGAAAGAATTTCTCTCTTATTAGAGCTGATTTTATTCAAAAGACTTGGCTAACCGAATTGAAAGAGAAAAGCGTTACAAATACTATTTATTCTCTTTTATTCAATCTAGTCGGCTGGGATCAAGCCTCGAAGAGCAGCAAATGTGAGCTTAATTTTGAGACTACACTTTTAGTTTCTACTCAATTATATACAGGTCAAAAAAAATTAGATTACAGATTAAAGAACAATTTTGAGTCAACAACTCCTGAATGCGTATCCAAGATCCTAATATTACGGAGATGTTCTTGTACTTGTTTAGTACTTCTGTGAGGTAGAATTTTGAATACAGTTGTTAAGTGAGAGCTTTTAAACGCTTCTCTTATCTAAATTTGCTTTCTAAATAGTCTTATTTCAAACTAAACTTTGACAAAAATCACCCACTCTGATCTACTACTTTGTAGTAGGTGAAACTTTCACTTGAGAATAATTTCTTTTCATTTATCGGAAGAGAATTTATTGCAAAAAACTCTGATACTACCCATCATCAGCTTTTAATGCTGTTTGGCCGAGGCTGTTTTATATTTCTTCTGCTTTTTCAACAATTAAAGCGAGACAGAATGATAAAATCCCCTTGACTTGATAAACTCCAATAATTTTTTAGATCATAAAATGTTAATTTACTCTTCCGGTCTTTGTTTCTGCAGACTATTTATTAACTTTCTTCTTTATATCAACCCTTTCTTTGATTGTCTTATACACACAAGTCGTTTGCGACAATCCAATTTTTCTGCCAGCTGATCCAAGTTGCTCTACAAGTGCTACTTATACTACTCAAGAATGAAGATTTTCCTAACAAGGAGAGTTGGTCTGATTTGCTTCATGTTGATCAAACCATTCTAAGACCACTTTTTATATATCCCAAAAATAAAGTGTGAACTAAAATGAGCGAATCATAGTTTACGAAATGTTCCTTGTTTCATAATTTATTCAAAGTTCAAAAGGAAAGACATATTCATTGGATAGGGCGAATATTTCTGTTTAATTTGATATTAAAAACAAACCCTACTTTTGCACTACTATTAAAAGTTTTGAACGAGATTTAGTTTAAAAGCTCTTATTTAACAAATTTAGTCATAAAAGAGAAGAGCAAGTCCTTTTTAAACCTATATTTACGGCTTGTAACAGTTTGTAAAGTATGCCCGAAATAAAGTACATATTGTTGTATAAGGGCTTGCTCTTCTCAATAACGAATATTATGACTATTCAAACAAACCTATTTTATAATAAAACAACGATATTCTGTGTATTTAACTGACGATATTTTATATTGAGTCATAATGTAATTGAATCAAAATAACGCTTTTGAATATTTAAGATATAAATAGTAAGAAGAGTATCAAAAAAAGAAAAATTATTAAACCTTAAAAGAACAAGCCGGTAAGTTGAATTAAAAGTCAAAAACCTTAATGTTCTTTCAAAATCTCTTTCAATAATAATCGTATTTATTTTTCAATTTAGTTATTATCAAGAAAATAAGTAGGTTATACTTGAATTATTATATTTTGAGAGCTATTCCCTATATTGAAAGAGTCTTGAGAAGGGGGGGGGGGGTTAGAACGCTGCAGGATTAATGATTGTATGACAAATTATTATTTTCAGTTAATCTATAGCAGATACCATTATAAACACTTTTTTATAGAGAGAATCAGTAAGAAAATTCAATTACTATATAAATCAAAACTCTAGGGAAAAAACCAAGTTGGTTTATTATTAAAATTCAAAATTAATTGTCAAATATATTTGACAACATAAATTAAAAATGATAAAATTTGTAGCGGAAACAGCGCGTGAGTAAATGAAGGTGGATTATTTGAAAATTACTCGATTCAAAAAAAATTTCTTATACGGAGAAAGCCCGCTTTGGGAAGACTAATAACAGAAATTCGTTTTTTTTAATTGATAAAACTTATTTTGCGTATTAATTTTTTTCAATCTCGAAAATAAAGCAAGAAAACCAGGAAAATCTGTCCCGAGTAGGCAAACTCCTTCAAAACCAAAGCCTAATGTTTATGGCCCCGGCACGCCTGGATTTCCTGGCAGTTCGACTCCTGCACCAGCTGGTCCTGTACCTCCTACACCGGCTGGTCCTGTACTTCCTACACCACCTGGTACTGAAACTTATACACCACCTGGTTCTGAACCTCCTTCTAAAGCCGCATGTAAGTTAATTGAAAATAAATAAATTTAAATATTAAATATCATATATAAAATAATCATGAAATCGAATTTGGGCAAGAAAAATAAGCTTATCATATTGGTTAAAAATAATTCAAAAGATTATATCGATTTACTCTTGGACCAAGAGTCTTGGTCTAAGAATTCAAATCTTTTATTTCATCATAGCTCATTTTTCTATCTTTTGAATAGCACCCAGAATTGAAATACGTGAGTAGCATAGTTATGTACTATAACTGTTAAAAAAGCGGACAAGAACTTATACAGTTAGTGCTTGTGTTACAAACTTGAATATAATTCATACATGATTAAAATTGAACTTGATACAAAAAATTCTGTGAATTTACAGAGGACGAAGGAGAAGATCTATATACAAGTAAGAAATGTAGATGAGACTTAAAATATATAAAGCTCCTGATGGTGAGAATAATATAATATTTGAAAAAGATTTAGCGGAAAAACCAATTTATAAGAAAAGTGATTTCATATAGATTTTATTAACTCCTCATAGCTCCAGGAACTGAAGATGATTACAGTAAGCTAATAATATCATCAATTAATAACCTTTTTTTAGCTGATCCGGAAGGAAAACCAATTAAGTGTATGTTTGATTACCGATTTTTGATACAAAATTTCTAGTTGCTGATATACGTAAGTTTTTGATCCGGAGTATCAGCATATTTTTATAATTTTGAATCTAAAGTTTCAAATGTTTCTTTTTGCAAATTCCATTCGATTGAACCTTCAATAACTATTTCAGCCAAATACGAAAGAAGTTAGTATTATCTAGCTGAAATTTCAAAAACTATAACAAAGATTATTGAATACATTTCTTCAACATTCATTCACCTTGGAGCTAGTGATTAAGGAGAAATTTTACATAACGAAGTTCAAGCTCACTCTATGCAAACAGAGAAACTACATCCACACCCTCAACTGATAATGACCAAGAATAACTTTTTGTCTCTATTGAGGTTTCTTTTTCTTCCAACGTTATTATTATTCAGATTGGCTACAATTATCAGATAATTCATGTTTTACAACCACTTAAATTAGTATTTTGACTCAATTGAAGAACTGATGATCTTTGACTGCAATATATATTTTCTTAACTTAAAATTTTTCTCTTGGTTAAGTTCATTATATTCTTGCTATAATCATTCTATTAAACTCAGAGAGAGACCATCTACGTAAGATGAAAGAAGAGATTTTACATAAAAATAGCCAAACAGAACCTATACAGTAAGAAGCTTTCAACATTATTGTTAAAAAATGCAAATAAATTGAATTAAAACTATTTTTGAAATTATATAACGCTTGAATTAATTTCATTCCTTATTTGAAGAGGATCCGAACGAAAATCTCTATCCAGGTAAAGAGAGAATGTAAAATTTTAATTCTATCCTATTCAGATGATAATAGTAAATTGAAAATCGATGCTAACTAATTAGGCCCGGATGTTGTGTATACAAAAAGTAGAAAAGTGCTTATTCTTTTACTCTTCTCAAGTACCAAATTCAAATAAATACAGTTTGTTCAAATTAATTTGTCTTACATATAATAAGAAAACAACCAAAACAAAGAATTTACACGTATTAAATGAACTCTCGGCAAAATAATTAATCACTAAAGTTGAAGAAATACGTAAGCTTTTTCTAACTCGCATGAAGCGTTAATGGATTTAGAAATATTAATTTTTAAACTAATGTTTATCATTTTCAGCGAAATACGACAGAAACAGTAGGTTTTTTCTCAAAAATAAATTTCAACTATATAACATATCAGATTATTTTTCAAAATTAAAATCTTCCCTTTTCATTTAGGAAAAGTAGAAACAGGTAACCTACAGGATGATATTTTTATTATAAATCGCTCAGATAAAGGATACATGAGTAAGTAAAAGTTTTAACAATTTGCCCAATGTTCAACACATACTCATTTGGATCTAATCATCTTTTAATCATTTAGAAGACTATAAAGATGACTTATACGAGCGTAAGGGATCTGATGAAATAACCACTCTTTACAGATGACGACAGTATGAGATATTTTTCATAATTATTGATTCTTAAAAGGTCCTACTCCGAAATACGTATATGGTATGTGAAATGACTGACTCACATTTTTATCAAGTTCGCGAACATAAAAAATACAGTAGGTCAGACCCACAAGGTCTATGTAAATTTTATCTATGAAAAATGCCTGGTTCAATATCTTGAATTAATTACTTCTTTAATAGAAGATAAAGATGGCAATCTATACGATTGTAAGCATATCATAAACAATTTTAAACAAACCTTAGATAATGAATTACGTGAGTGAATTGAAAATAAAACCCTTTATTGAGAACTAACTGGTATTTCTTCTGCAGAAAATTTTTATCCGCTATAAAGGAATATCTTTACTCCTAGTTTTTTTGTATTTAACAAGGTTAAGGCATGCAAAGGCTTGAACATTATGGCTAGTCATGCAAAATAAAGCTAAAAATATTCACTGCGATCCTATAAGTGAATATTTTTTAAACCTTTCAAGTATATTTATAACCTCATATTATCAATGGATATTTCAATTGTCAATCAAATTCAAGCAATAAATATAAGTGAGAATTATTTTTGTTAAATCCATGCTCGTAATTTAAGAATGCCGGATTTCCGATAAAATAATTATTATTCAAACTAATGTTTGATGAGAAGAATTATCCAATTTTCATAGGTGTTTCTAAATTTATATTTCCAAGGATTGAGAATAAACCAAGTTGACTGTAAGTTATTATAAGTAATCTATAAAATTAGCTGCATCTGGATTTTACGGTATGATAATCAAAAAAGAGTCATTTCAATAGTGAATGAAAATCGGGATTTATGTAATCGTGAGGAAAACATTTTGAAAACTCTTGATAAATTAAATTGAATATTAACCAGAATTGTGATTTAAACTTGAATATTTCAGCAAACGATAGTAAGAGCAATGTTTGATTAACCAGAGTAGAAAAGATCGTATACATTTACAATAGTAAGTACAAAGAAAGGAAAATAATTTTAAATGAAGATATCAATGGAAAATATACAGTAGATGGCAAGGAATACACATGTAAGGAATTATAATTTCTTTGAATACTTAAAAATTAAGATGATGAACTTTGTGAGTTTTTAGATTTTTGGTAATCTTAAAATAGTAAGAATAGTCTGTAAGTAGATATGTAAGAAAGTCATTTTTTCTATAAAGTGAAAAGAAACGTATTTAATGGTAAGAAAAAATATTGTAAAAATACTGAGGAATAATAAATATTTTTTCATATTCATCATAATTAATATTTATCTATTTATAGTTAGATGTAATATGTTTGGTAAGTAAAAATCTCACAGTTATCAGTCATTGCTTGATGATTGTCATGATTAGGGCTTTTCGTTATTCTCTTAGTGACGTTTTTCTTCCCAAGAAAAAACAACTCAAGAGTTCTTGGGGTGTCTGGAAAAAAGTTGCATTTACAATTTTTCTGGGCCGTGCAACTTTTATGCAATTTTTTCATGCTTCTAAATTCAGATCATCATCATCTTCAAAAAATGCGTATCCCATGATCATAAAAGGAATTCATAGAAGTAACAAAATAGATGATAGCATCAAACTACTTAGCTTGACAGTTGTAAAAGAACAAACCCAATTAAAATTTACGAAAGAATTTCTCTCTGCATCATAAAATTCTAACACAAAACTAAAAATTCAATTTTTTGAAATAAATTTGCAATTTTCTGGTAGCCCTAGTCATGATTAACACATCTTCCTAATGTAAATGGACTTCGTCAGCCAATCAATTAATCTATTCTAATAACCTTTTTCATCATCTTCCAGTCGATGGCGATGGAAACCTCGTTAATAGTATGTGGGATTAGTTAAATAATCAATTTTTAAGCCATCACAAAGAGTAAAAGACAATTTGGTTCATTACACGAAATAGAAATTGACTTTAAACACGATCGTGAGTGCTTTTATTTTCTTCCATAATCTAGGGATTTATAATCATTGAGAAAATATCTAATTCAATCAAAATATGAAATGATAGTACATAACTGTACACATACTGTATTTAAAATTATTTACCCATTTTTTAGCAAAAGCAAATAAATTCTGTAAAATGATAAAATAATGATATTTTGGAAATTAAGTCTTCAAAGACAAATGGTGCACATGTAAGACTAACAACGAATCATTAAAATGCAATAGTCGAGGAAATAAGTAATTTAAAACTAAATGACTTAATTTTTAAAGTTAAAATTCTTGAGAGTTAGTAAAAGAAAGGAATAATGTGAAATTTTCCTCAAAAATCTATGAATCATCCTTTATTAAATTCCTTTTCATATAGATGATTATATTGAGGATCCAGAAAAAAAATACTTCAGTGAGGCTTGAATAAAATTCATAAAAATTAATTTTCAAATATTTATCGCGCCAAAATATGGATTTTCCAATTTGGCTAATACTATATCTTTCTCATAGGAGACGTTAAATACAACTACTATAGAAGTAACTTGTTAATAAAGAGATAATTGAATAAAAGATCAAACAGGTAACAGTTGATGTATTAGTAAAACTTTAAATAGATAAAAGCCCCGCATATCGATATGGTAAGGATATCTTGATCCCTCACACTCAAGATCCTACAAAGAAAGTGTTTAGTGAGAATTTTTTGAATCGAATTAATCTCAAAAGTTTGCACAAAAACAAATAAGGAATACACATGTGAGTTATATCCTTGTTCAATTCAACTTGAATTTATCTAGACGAGAATCTTCGTAAGATATTGAAAGAATAAGTTCCAAATTGAGATACATAAGTAGGGCTATTAACTAGGAACATACCAATGAGAAATGGCCTTAACTCAATCAGAAGTTATTTTCCAGATGAAACTTAAGTCAACACTGTTTACTTGAAGAAACTTTGCCTTAGATACTATTTTCTATTCGATATCTATTTATTTAATAAGTTACCGTGTAAAGACAATGAAGAAAATGAACCGGCATCACACTGATTCTGAATAGTCCATTTTGTTTCCGAAAAGACCAAATAGTCCATTTCTAGTATCTTACCCTTTTTTTAAGCTTTCTAGCGCAGACCTGATTCAGGAAAAAAAATCCATTATAGTCCATTGGGTAGCCTTATACATAAGTCTATCGACGACAATATAAGAATAGTATGGATTTAACAAAAGATTCGCTTCCGTAAAATATGTAAAAATCCGTGCTCTTCAAGTTCACTCATTTAATCTTTAATTTAGCTGAAAATGAGGGAGATGGTAAATTTAACTTTAGAAAAATATATTTTGAGGTATTGACAACGAGAAATCCTACTCAAAATATTTAGAAAATAAAAAACTTCATTATTGCATCAAATGAATGGAATTTATACGTTCAGTTGAATGAAGACACTTCATGAAAATCTCAAAATTCCTCAACAGAACTTAGTTAACTATTTTAAAATCATAATTTTAGTGAAATTTCCAATTCGAATCATCCATCAAATCCAAATGTTAGGTTATTTTGTAGAACTAAACTATAAATATCATTATTGATTTTCTAAAAATCCTATTCTTTAGAACCAGAGAGAGAAAGAGATGGTAATGAATTTAAAGAATAGTTATATTTGAAAATAGAAGAAAAAAATCTCTTCAGTAAGTTTTAATTCCAGGAGATTATGAATGAATTCTGAGAGAATTATTTGAATGAAAATCTGATAAAAATGCTGTGTTTCTCTAGGAGATCAAGAAACAGGGGACCTTTATGATTGTAAGATCAAATGTCATCTAATAGTGCACAAAACAGCCAAAGATAGTAAATTCTTTATCCCATTAACCATTGATATTAGGTCCTGAACCAGTGTATACGAAGAGTAAAATTTCTTAATTTCATCTAATTTTCAAAGCTGGTGATGATGAATACGGTATATAGCTGATTTTATTTATAACATTTAACAGAGGATGGGAATAAGAAGAAGATAAAATGTAAAATTATTTTTTCTAATTTCTATTAAAATATTTTCATAGATGAAGATATACGTGAGCTAAAAAAATGGTGAAAACGTACATGACGTACTTTAAAAATAAAATTTTAAAAATAAATAAATTATTATAGCGGATTTCACGCCAAAAGATCAAAGTTAGTACTAATTAATTATTAAGTACCCCGACAATAAAACCCATTTTGAAAATTTACAAACATTTGAAATTGGTGCTACATTTATTTCTCGCATACGCACTGAAATAAAGTTGGTGAAAATAGAATAATATTTTCTGAATTAATATGTACTCATGTAGTATAATTAGATTTGTTTGAAAAATCTATCCATGCAGAATTAAGCAAAATCTGAAATTCTTTTCATAAGCGTCCGTAAATCAGTACTACACTTAGCAAGAATAAAGAAACCCGAAATCATTAAGAATAAGGAAATTTTGTTCTGTCTGTTTTTTTGGTTAAATTACAAAGGTGTAATCAAGTTCATGAATCATATTCCATATGTTGGAAACTGAGCGAAGGATCAGTAAATCCACTGGAAGCTCTATTTCAAATTTTGAAGAGTAGAATTGATCCTGAACAGTGTTCAGTGAACAAAAATTTGACAAAATAATGATTTTTCACTTTGATAATTGAAAATTAAAAAATAAAACTAATCAATTTACATTCCATTTTATGAATAATCAAATCTTAATTATTATTCTTAGTGCCCAAGAAAGGAGAAAATGATCGTAAATATCAAATAGCTTTAATGAGTGTGTAGCTAATACTGGATTATTCGGTGAGATTCTACTTGAATTTTTATTTAATTTCATAGTACGAGATGACTATTCGTTAGGCACACGCAAGTTTATTTAAATATTATGGTATTTGCAGTAATAGAGTAACGCTATCTAAAGCCTTCTTAACGCTATTTTTCAATCTATTTTGTAGTTGTGATTTCTTTCAATAATTTCTTTCTCCTTACAGAGCAAGGTAAGATGGTCGTTTTGTTAAACTATACTCAAATAGAGGAAATAATTAAATATGATCGTGAGTTTAACAAAAATCGGTTTTATAGAATTATCATAGTATACCAGTTTTCAAATATCACCAATTTTGTGTCAAATACCATAATAATATCAAAAACTTGTTTAAAAAAACATAGAAAATATTATCGATAAAGCTTGGCTACCCAAATTTTACAACGTCAATCAACTCAATATTATTCAAAAATTTTAGCATCTACAAAACAATACAGTTAGTAAACTTGGTTTTAAAACCTGATTACATCCTATATAACGCAATTATACAAAAAAAATATCTTTCAAGTATATGGAAAAAAGAAAATCAGTTGTGAGCTCAATTTTTCTGAAATTAATAAATCAAGATTATGAGCTTCGTGAGAAAGAAAATTTTGTTTAAAAATTTCTCAAGGCCAAATTATGCGTAAGATTTAAGGGTTTAAAAATTTACCTTTATTCAATTTCAAAATTGCTTGCTAATAACATCCTTTATTAGTCAAGAGAAACAACATTGAAGGTATGCTGCTATAAAAGAACCTCATGTTATTAGGAAAATACGGTTTCAATGGTAATAAAAAAATTTAGATTTATTTTCATTTTTAGTTGATCCTCGTGGAAATTTTCAATCTGGTTTGTGTTATCTAAACTTTAATAAACTATTTTTTAGACGGAGGTTAGTAATCGACAGAATATTCTTACAAGGCATTAGTTAACATGTTCACTTATGATGGTAAATCTCTGAAAAAGTCGATAATTTTAATAATCTAGTTAAAATGGATCATTACTGTATGCATGTAGATTTATTGAGACTCTTTCAGCTCCTAATGGAAAAGATAGGGTTACTTGTAGGATTCAAAATGCAATTTTAATTATTCATCTCTAGACGAAAATATAGGTAAGATATTTACAATAAAATTAGAATTGACCAAAATCTCATTTTTTCATTGTGCTTATTTGTTACTATTTTTAGGAAATTTTCAATATTTTGATCGTATGTCAAATTTGAAGAATATCTTACTAATATTTTAGCAAAATCTGGATTTAATAGTGAGGTTCTATTTATTATTTTTAACACTCAAAATTAGTAAATCACAAAAAAGATTTAGTCGATGGTAAGACATGCCAAGTATTTTTATTAAATTATCAATAGCAAAAGACAGTTAGATAAAATTCATAAAATAAACATTAATCAGAAAAAACTGTCGTATGGAGGTTTAGTGAGTATTGAAATATTATTTCTAACATGTGAAATAGATACAAAAACTCAAAAATACAGTAAGTTAACAATAGGACACTAATCATTCAAATTAGCAAAGAATGACGGCAGTGATCCGGAAGAGTATCCTTGTAAGTTGAAGGTTATTAAAATAATTTATATTCTCTCAAGATCAATCTATTGGTAAGAAAATAGCTTTTCTATTCAAATCTTTAAAACCATGCCCTTGTTTATCTAATCTTACATACCGAGTGACATATGATTAGTTTGTTCATAATTCCAATAACTTGAAAATTTTAATTCTTTAGTTGAAATGGGAAATAATACAGGTGAATAATCAATGCCTTTTTATAAAATCATAAGCAATATAGTTTTAGCATCGAAAATAAGGATAGGGTTAGGAGCGTCTTGATCTCTGACGTAATAAAGTTAAAATTTGGAGGCTCAAAAATTCTTTATGTAGAATTTAAAATATGATTCAACCCTTATTTTATAAATTTTAGAAGAAAAAGAAATCCGTAAATTGTTAAGCTTGTGTGTTTATTTTCCAATAAAAAGCTGAGAAAGGACTCATTAGTGAGATAAATTTTAATATTCAAAAAAATATTTATTTATTTATTTATTTATTTGAAAACTTTTAATTGAAAATGTTTGGTTCTTTAGAACACAAAAATGGTGACATTTATGAGGGAAAAGATATGAAGTATAAGAAAGTTGGAGACAATAAATATGGTATGTTTTTATTACGAAAAGTGATAATTCTTTAAGAAAACACGGATGGATCTTTGAAAGATATAAAATGTTAGTTGAAACGATTAAATAGAAACGGAAAATTGCCAGGTATTATTATCCATCGTCGTTCAAGTCACTTTAGTCGTTTTGCATTCAAATAGAAATTGAGAATTTTTGGGACTTTTAAAAATTTTGTAAAAAATCTAGACGAAGATATCCGTGAGCTCAAAATTCGTTTATATGCAAGAAAAACAATACTTCATGGAAGTACTCTAAATGCGACGTGAGGCTTTGCCAAATCGCACCCAGAAGTAGTTTTTATGCAATTCGTAATTACAAATCCTAATAAAAATATGTTCATGACACACCTTTTTATTTTCGTAGGACGCCCCTTGTTACAGCAATGTAACATCTTTTAACTTATAAAATAAAAAAAATATCGAAAAAATCTTTTAACAAACATTGTTCTTTAATTTGCCTCCTTGAAAAATCTGTTTCAAAATCTATTCAAATTTTGAATCCGAACACTCAAACCTATTGAGAATATGTATTATTCATTTTAGCGCCGAAGAAGAATGAGCTTGATGGTAATTAACGACATTAAACTAATGAAAACATTCTAGACAAAACTGGACTATTAAGTTTGTCATATTATTTGGCTTTATTTTCTAAGCAAATGACAAGCACGATTTGTGTGATCGTGAGTATGAAATTTTATTCAAAGAGAATAAATCTAAATATTTCTGTAAATATTATTAATCTTACATTTATCATTTCTAGCAAATGATCCTGGTAAATCATTATGCTTAAATTATTCAATTCTTCTTAGGAAAAGTTATATTTCCTTACGATGGTAAGACTAATTGTTTGACTCATGTTCTCCTCAGAGAAAACAATGCAATATAGTAAGATGTTGGCTTATGTGAATTATACTATTTAGAAAACTTGGAATTAGATTTTTCCAAGAAATTGAACCAAAAAATTAAGCTTCATTGTATTCTCAAAGTATACTGTATAAATTGAGACCAACTTTTCTAAGAAACGATCATAGCTATTCTGTAGAAATTTTAAGAAGAGGAGGGATGGGAGCAGGAAATATCTAAATTTTCGTTTGAATATTAACGATCCATAAATTTTAGAACACGGTGATGAGAACTTAAAATGTGGGCTTAAAAAATCATTTTAAACTTGAAATAGATCCGGATTTGTGTAAGGAAAAGAATTCAAATCTAATCGTGTTAAGTAAAGAAAATCAGTAAGAAAAGAAAGCTTCTTTAATAAGTTTAAGATGTTCCAAGAAATAAAAAGGACGGTTAGTACTATTCATTTCCTTATATTATAAATTTAGAAAAGACAGGGCTATTTGGTAATGTTTTTTGGAAATATTAACATTTTCAGTCGATGCGGAAGGCAATATGAAGAAAAGTAATTGAAAGTAGAATAAAATTATGTTTCTTTAGCCGAAAAATCTCGTAAGGCCCATTTTGCAATAATTGATTTTCAAAGTTGAACCTGTGCTCAATTATAACCGTAAGCTTTAAGAGATGATTCCATAACTTGAAACATATTTTTAAACAAAAATATAATAATTACCTTTGAATATAGCAAAAACAGGATTGTATTGTACGTGAATCTTTGAAAGATTATTTTTAGCACCCGACGGAACGAACACAACAGACTGTTAGAAAAAATTCATGATTTAATGTTTCTCTTAGATTCCGGAATAAGTGAGAGTTTATGCCATTTTAAATTTTAGACAAATTCAAATATTTGGATCGTAAGCTAGATGTAAAAATTACAATTTTAAAGCAAAAATTAATTTTATGCGTAAGTATTTTCAAAAAAAAATCTAAAAAGGGTTTATTCATATTTAAATGTTTAATTGAAATATGGAAATATCGGATTTGAACCTGATGACCATATAAATTTAACAGCTGTGTCACCAAGTTGTAACAGAGAGGCAAATAGTGTGTCGATCTTTATCTTCATAGTATCCTTATGAATATTGAAGAATTCATCTAACGAGTTGCCTCAGTAAAGCACCACAAAATCGTCGATCAATTTCTATACTAAGCAATTTCTATATCCGAAAAAAAATGTAAATTCTTAAAATTCTCTTTAGGCGATAAGAAAGGAGACGTATACGAAAGTAATATCGATCATGAATTAATACATAATCTGTAAAGACGAAGAAAGTAATATTCTCTTTAATATAATCTTAAAAGGCACTGGGCCTCTATATAATCACCGTAAGATATTTACACAGCTTTTACTAAATAAAATAGATGAAGAAGATGATAAATTCAGTGAGTTGAAGGAAATACCTTTTTGTACCAATATTGTAATTCATCCTGCATTTTAAATAATTATTTAATTGCTTTAGCAAAAGTCGGTGATGACAAGGGTAAAAGATACTCAGGTTTGTCAGCTGTTATCAAGGCAAATTTAATTCAAATTAAAGCTGAAGAAATAAGTAAGATTATATTAAGAAACGAATGAGTACACACAATAACGAGCAGAGAATTTCCCCATTCTGCTAATTTTACAGATAAGATGGATTATTCTAAAAATAAAGATAAAATTTATTTTCCTAAAGAAAGAAAGGGTAAGTCTTATGGAAATGCCTTCAAATGCTTTCGTTCGAAGGAGCCGGATTTCGTCCAAAATATTATGATTTTGGAAAGAAACCGATAAATTAAAAATACGTTTTTCTCTACGATTCTCGTCAGACCTTTACATCGCTGCTTACAATATATAGGGAAAATAAGATAAGATATTCAACAAATAGTTATAGGGTACCTCAAGCGACGCTTCTTATTTGAGGATAAACATTGTTGTACTCTGAGACTCTCATTTTGGGATGAGGAGTTCAATGTTAAATTGATTACTATCGATTCGTCAATGTTTACAATTGATCTAGCAATTTTAGTTGAAGAGAACTTAGGAGCGGGAATCGAGGTAGTAGTTAAGTTGCTGATTCGTTCGAGATTCTTTTGCCATTTTCTTGAAGGTATATTTCGGGCCTCATCTCTCATGAAATAATAAATAATAATATTAATTGAACTTTTTAAACAGGAAGGTCACTAATACGTAAGAAAGAGCACATTTTATAGCTTCAGCCAATTCGAAACTATTCCGTAATTAAATTCATCTCATCCAACAATTCAATAGTTGAAGAAGACGTTTTCGAGAGTAAATATGATGAATATTTTAATAATTTCTAATTAAGATGAAACAGGTATTTATCAAGAGACGAGATCTATTTAAATTTCAGATACAACTCCAATCTTCAAATCGGGTTAGATACATTTTTATATTCAATATGACCTTTACAGATAAAAACGGAAGATTTGGTGAATACTTTTATTTTTCTTTGAATATTTTGTTGACCGAGTTATCCTCTCTCGATGCTAGAATTAACTGTTTTATCGAATTTATTCCTTTCGGGGGATAACCTTGACACTCGAATTACTAAGATATATTTCGATTACAATTTTAAGGAACTGCGGAAAATCCGTCTATCTGTAATTGTAAGTTTGTTTCGTTATCCTGCAACTAAAATAGTTATTTTGCAATGTAGTCTCACATGCTAATAAGTAGTAACAGAGCTTAGGAGGAGGATTTTTCGTCCTTATTACGACTTTTCAGTATGAACCCACCATCAGAGCACTGATCAAACTTTCCCTGAATTTTTATTCAATCAGTTTTTCATTCAAAATAACCGCCCAACTAAATTCATAATCATCATAGTGGAAGAACTTCGTAAGTTTGACTGATTTAAATGACGAAAATTAAGCACCAAAATCCAATGACCTCGACGGTATGAATCAACGTATAAATAATACTCGCTAAATCAGAAAAAACTGGAATGTTTGGTAATATAAATGTTTGATAACATACATTGTTAAAGTCGATAACGATCGAAATCTATGCAATCGTAAGATTACTGCTATTTAAAGAACCGTCTTATACTTTCGATTTCTCAATATTTATCTCATTTTATTTCTCCTAGCAACGACTAAGGGTAAGAAAACATTGTATCTCATCTCCTTAGCACCTGTCTTCAAATACAATAGTAATATTTATGACTTTTACCAAAAATTACAGAGAAAAACATGACCTATGGTACGTGTAATCTTTATTCTGCCCTAATAGCTTTTAGACGTCGGTGGAAAAGAAATCTTATGTCAGACATTAATTCAAATTTAATCAAGTTTAGTTAACGTGCTGTGTAATTTATTTTAAACAAGAACAATTTTATTCAAATTTTCCACAGGTGCAAGCATTCGTTAGTTTCTTTATTTATTTAAACATGCAATTCATCTTAATTATGAATGAGATAATATTGTATTATTATAGCCAAACGAAAATCTAAAGAAGGCAAGTTTTTTTAAAATTACCTAATAAATACTTTAGCTATTTATAAGAAAGATGGTACGTTAACCTGAAATTTAAACTGATCTAGTGAATGATAATGGTGATTTGTGCGGAAGTGAGAAATTAGGGAATTTTTCAAGTAAAATTAGCCGACGGAAACGTTGTAATGAGATATTCATGTAAATCTTGTTCAAGTATTTTAATTCATAAAAAGCCGATACAAATAAATACAGTAAATCATTATTTTAAATTTATTCCTTCCCAAGTTCACGGAGATAAACAAGTTGAATGTAAGGGATTTATTATCGCTAGGATAACTCCCATTGTGGAACAATCCCAATTGCGAATATGAGAATATTGAACATTAATTTTTCAGACTCGAAAATTGGTTAGTGTGGCTTTTTCCAATATTTTTATGATAAAACTTGTATTTCTTATTTTGAAACATAATTAATAAATTAATTTTAAATCAGGCTCTAAGAAAGAACTCGATCGTACGTCTTCTTCGATAAGATGAACATTTTAAAATGCTAGCGAATACTAAGCTATACAGTATGTTTATATAAGTTGAAAATGAGTTTATTCATTCTAACAAAAACACAAAATCTATTGTAACAACTTTATTTAAAAAAAGGTGATCCACTGAAGAACTTCTATCTGTGTAAGCAAATTATTGGATTTTATCATTTTCCCATGAAGCGGCAGAGGGTAATCAATTATTTATTTGATAAAAATGCAGATGAGGACCCCACATACACATATGGTATAAGGAGATAATTTCTAATAAAATTCAGACGAAAAGAAAAACGTGTGGAGTTTGTTAACTGAAATTTTAAAATAACTCACATAGTCAAAGGAAATGAAGAGAATGGATGTAAGATGATAATGCATTAATTGGATTGTTTTTTGGCTTTCTACTTCATCTTCTTTAGTTGAAGAGAACAACTCTGAGAAATAATCCTGATAGGAAATCTTCGAAATACTTAAACAAATATTAACTTCAGATGAAACTTTAGGTGAGCGAAAATAGAGTTTTCAGAAATTTCCGCCATCTCTTCGTCCAACATCCTCCCAAACTAAATATTTGGTAAAAGCTTTAATCATGTGTAAAGTTAAGTTTTAAATAAAACAATAAGAGATGAAATATCAAAATTCTAGGGATTTTTCATGTGAAAAATAATAAAATATTATCGTAACCAGTTATTTTCGAAAATTGCTCTTTTATAGAATATTAATTATCTACGATTGAAATATAGTGAAAAAACATGGTAAAAAAAGAGGTAAGTTCAATAGTTTGAGCATCTTTTGCAAGAATTTTTTCCAGATTGAGAATACAATTTTAGATAATTATTTCGAATATTATGATATCTCTTCTCAAAATGCCTCTCTGATTAGGTCGAACACAGATTCGTGAGAATTTTTTTTAACTTTTTATAAAAAACTTTAAAGAACCCCAACTTTTATGGAGTGAGTAATATATTTCTTAGCAAATCGGCTTTTTATTTTTCGACATTAGTATTTCAGTATATTCATTCAATAATTTCTAGTTGATGAAGATGAAGATGTCTACGAAGAGCAAGAAGGTGGCGAGGTAGCCTACAAGAAGGGTTCGTTTGAGAGACGTGAAATAATTACATTTTTAGTGGAAGATGATAATTATAGTGAGAATATATAATAATTGTAAATCTTAATAAATTAAGAAACACCCGAGGGAAGCCTGCCCGTGAAGCGTGAGTAAAAATTTTAGGTTCAACAAAATTTACCTTATTTTTACGCCAAAGATTCATTGAATTAAAAAATACTTTAATCATTAATTAATTTCCATTAGTCAATGAATTGCGTAAGTAAAATGAGCTTGAAAAACATTTCTGTTTAATTTGAAGATCCTCTGTTCAATCAACCATAATTTGTGTTTTTCCACAGCTCACAAGAAAAATATGCCTGATAGTACGTATCACCCGGAATAATATAATATTTCCAGAAAAGCTGAATATGCAAAGTAATAAACATTAAATTCGGCTTTTACCATCAATTTTAGTCGATAAACAAGGAAATATATGTGATTGTGAGAAAATAATCCATTTCATAAGACTCCTTTAGCTGAGAAAAGTATGCAATAAATCATGAATTTAAAGAAACTAAAGATTCCGTTCATTTCCCACTAAACCGTACGAATTTGAGAAATATTTATCCATAAATTAGCTCAAAACCTTCTCTATAGTGAGTGCTTGTTCTCCTAGACTTTAATTCTCTACTACTTTTAAATAATTTATCCGTAATAACATTTTTTTATAGAAATCGGAGACGAAGAAGTTACATGTAAGAGATAAGCTTCATCGTGTAAACATTAAAGATGAGAAATTAAGTAATTTGAAAAAACAGTTTTTTACTTCAAAATCTAAGTTGAAAAAATACGTGAGGTTCAATATTGGTCAGATAGATGACTTTTTATAATTTAAAAAACACTCAAATTATTATTCAATTTAGCTAAACGAAGCTCATCAGAAAGTGTGTATAAAACTTTGAGTTATAAATCCAGACAAATATGAATATCCTAGTAACTACTATCTATGCTTGAATAACTTCCATCAAAGTTGACAGTGCTGGAAATTTCAAATGTATGATTATCCTCAAAATCTCTAATTTAGCAGCTGATGAAATTGATGTTGAATATGATCGTAATATCAAATTTATCGTATAATAAAAAATAGCAAAAACGAATAAATACAGTAACTACTTGTATTGCACTTAATATTCAAAGAATTCGGTGAAGCTTATTTTGATTGTAAATTTATTTTATAATTTTCAACTCTACAAAATCTAGTTCAAGACTTGGGTAAGCATCAATATATATTTTGATCGAACCTATTTTGTTTATACCCAAAATATTAAACTTTAATTTTAAATCTTTACTCAGGAAACCAAAGGAGATTTGATGGTAATTGCTTCCCGGAGATATAATTGATCTTTAGATGATCTCAAGAGAAATGGTGAAGATATTTTCTTAGTGTTTTATTTTTACAGTTGATCCATTTGGAAATGTTTATTGTGAGATTAATTATAGTCGCAACGTTGAAATATTATGTTAGATATTCTATTTTATTCAGTGTATTCTAATAATATATTTCTTGGCTACTTTTCAAATATTATTTAGTTATTTTTGGAACTAAATTATATTTAATCTATTAAATCAAGCTTCGGAAAGTGAGAAAGCAACGATCTGAAGAAGATTATTCTTCGATTAAAAGTCTTGAAATGATAATTTAAACTCATTCAAATTTATTTCTAGCTAACAATAAGGAATGGAGTTTTGGTAAGCCAAAATTAATAAAATCCAACGCATTATTCTCAAGATCCGAAGGATAAAAAATACTGTAATAATACTAATTTATTAATTCAATTAGTCCAAAATAAAAATGATCCCAAGAATAAATGGAAGACTTGTAACTTACAAAAAATCTTCTCTAATTCCATTTAAATGATAAGATGAAGAACTAAGTAAGCTATCAGTCATTTCAAGGTTCTTAAAAACTTTGTAAAATAATAAAAGTTTCTCTCTTCTTGACAATACATGGTACAAGACTTAGAAGAGTTATTTAATATGATTATTTTGCAGAAGCATTATTGAAGCCAAAAAGTAAGTATTCAAGATATTCATCCATATGCTTGAAAACTCTTTGAAATACTTAATTATTGGAAAGCTTATGTAATTCGTGTAATGAAAACATTTTTAAAGGTGGTGAAAAGACAAAAATAGGTTAGTTTGAACAGAAATGACCCAAAAATATTTCACTGAATACAAACTTGAGAGATAATAGAATCTATAATTTATTCACAATCTTCTAGGATCAAAAGAATTGTGGAGTAATTTTAGCATAATAGTTGAAATAATTCTTTCCAGTTGATGAGGCTAAAAATGTTTACGAGGGTTTGTGTTGTATACAAAATTAAACAATCTGTCTCTTAGAAAAAGAAGGTTTGAAAAATGAATTAATAATCTTTGAAGATAAAGAGCCTGCGTACACTTATAGTAAAAATAGGAAACGTTTTTTATAAAATGTTTAGATCCCGAAGATGATAAATATAGTAAGACAAAATTGAGTACTATTTATTTTGTTTATAGGAACCAACAAATTCAAAGAAGGATGTGATCGTAAGTGGGACAACTCTTAGATAGTCAGTCCCGAAGATTTTTACGCATCTCAGTTTTTTATTCCTACAAAAATATTTTCATAACCTTTTTTAATAAAAATTGCTATAGTTGAAAATCTACGTGAGTACTATTTCTAATAGTCTGACTCAAATTTGTACTTGAAATTTTCCTGCAAAAAGCAAATGCAAAGGCGAAAACGAGTATTTCTAAGCTGAAAGGATTTATATTGTAATCTGAAATTTATAGTAGCCAATTGAAAGCCGAGTTGAATTGACTTGGAAGTCATTCTCTAAATGTAATCAAATTAACGGATTTATTTTGAAACTCTCTTATTTCTTTTGGAAGGCCTGTTGGGTTAGAATGAGAGAAGATTTAAATTCGTTTGTTGTAATGAGAATAGCAAGAAAATAATGGGGGATCGAAGTCAAGTCTTAATTTGCACACACAAACAAATATCACTTTTATTTGACAGATGATACACTATTGGCTGATGAGAGCCTCTATAATATTTCCTTTCAGAGTACTATGTTAAATGCTTGAAGCTTAGAACTACTGGCTTTATAGCGTTTTCAATTAGATAATGGGAAAAAAATATTTTTTAAGCTCCGAAGAGAGGAATCGAAGATCGTAAGATTTAAACTTATTCCTTAGCTACAAATTAGCTAAAACTGGAATGAAACGTATGTGACGAATGAGAAAATAATATTCAAAGTTAATGACAAGCATGACTTGTGTCCAAGTAAGCTAGGTTGTATTTCTAAGCTGCTAAAAACAGAAAATTCGCCTGAAGGTTCGTCTCACTAATTTATTTTGATTTCACTTCTCTAATTTGTAACAATATCCTGATGAGAAATATTACTTTTACAGAAGTTCACTTTCCATTCAAAGGTATGTTATACAAGTTTCAAAATAATTCATTACAGAGGACACATTGAAATATAGTAATTTTCCCATAAATGAGTCTTGACCATTTAAATTAGCGGTCGGTAATGAAGAAGTTTATTGTTAGTTTAAAATATGGTCAACTTATTTCTTTTAGACAATGAACTGAGTAATTTAGATTATTACTTGGTTTATTTGAAAAAATAATTTTACAGCTTCCAAATTCCGTTAGTTTGAGACTTTATCTGAAATTCGATATTTCACTCAAAGCTGAATACACTTCTCTAAAGGTTGCTCATTTATAGCTAAGCGAGGAGTTGTGGAAAGTAAGACATCTTCATAGACTTGATAAAATAGCAAAATATAACAAAATGGGTAAAGTTTATCTAATTTATTAACACTCGTAATAGTTGATTTGAATGGCGATCTCAAAGAAATTAAGTTGCATTATATAATTTTTACTCCAACTATAGACGATGGTGAGGAAAATTAGGAATTTAATAAAGTATTTTAGAGGTATTCTGTAAATATTCACGTAAGTCTTGAAAGGATCTTTAAAAATTGCATTGTTTAACAAAAAAAACTAATTGAAACATGTATTTAGCTGCTTCAAATAAATATAGTTTGTCGATATTTCCCTTTAATGAATTTAAAAGTTTTCAACAATGAAGAGGTTGAATGTAAGGATTATAAGAGTTCTTTATAATCTACTTGATTAGACGCTAAATTGGGTACGTAAAATCTTTTAATCTACAAATTTTGGGCAATCTACAAATTATTTTCTTTAAAAACTCTCATGTATTTTAGACGTAAAAAGGAAACTAGATCGTAAGAAAAACGAGTTAAATCATAAAGTTAATAGAAAAAACTGGAATGTTTGGTAAGTCAAGAGGAAAAGGCTTATTAAATTTCAGTTGATGCGTTCAAAAACCAGTTCAAAGGTAACATCTTTCGAATCAGCTTTATTATTATCCTAAGATGAAGCATGTTTGTGAACGAGTTGATATATAAGATTTAGCTAAATCGCCTGAATTCACATATGGTAAGTAACCGTATAATATTTTACCCTTCTTAAGACGCTACAACAAAGGCTTATACAAAGAAAGATGACCCGAAAAAATATAATTGTAAGTTTTGAAATTCGAATATTTTTAAACCAATGTTTCCTTCATCTGTTATCTTTAGGGCACCTAGAAAATATGATTTATTTTGAGCATATATGCTAGAAAAATATTATTTTATTTTACCAGAAATATGCTCAAAATATGCTTTATTATGCAAAAATGATAATCTAAATCACGGCATACAAATTAAAATGAGAAGCCTCTTCAATAAAATAGTGGAAAACTCATTTATTTTAATTATAATTACAGCTTAGAACAACAATTTATTTCATTCTGACTGTTCGTATGAAAAACTCACAGTTATTCTGTTGACAAGTCATTTCAAAAAACGAAATTAGTACACTTTTCTTGCTAATTAGTACTTTAAAACCTCTGAAATGCTAATATGCTTTTTGATGATAAATATGCTAAAATAAGCTTTTCTATCTGCTAAACCAAGCATTTTTAAGTTATTTATCATCAGCTTGTCTAAATGCGCCCTAGTTATCTTATTACCTCACGAAATATAATCGGCGTCTAACTATTTTAGATGATGAGCTACGTGAGAAATTAGATAAGAACCAATCGAATTTCACCTTCAAATGATGTTCTATAATTCCAACTTTTTAACCTTCTTTAGAAAAAAACGATCCAAGTGAGATTTTTGCAAGTGATGAGGGAACAAAGGTAGTCGACCTTTTTTAACGGCTCTCGCTTGATAAAAATTGAGATTTGATGAACACTTTTTTACAGAGAAAAACAAAACCAGCAAAGGATATTTCAGTAAGAGAGATTTGTCCATCTGAAAATAACCTCGACGTACATCAAAAATGTATTTTGCTGTATTTAATTAATCACTTATTTCTTCTTTGTAGAAGATCAACAGTCGAACCTTTATTTGAGTAATGCAAAACCAAAAATTAATACAACAAAAATCAGAGGAAGATGGTAATCATTTCTCTAATGTCCTAATTCCTCTTAGATAAAATTCCAATTTTCACATTCAGTACGTTCTATTAATCCGAGTATAAGCGTTTAAGCTCAAGACAATTACAGTAAATAATATAATCTTTTATAATAACGCTCGATAAAGTTTCGGAAGGATCACTCGCTGGTGAGGCAATAACTCAGGTCTTAACTATAAATTAATCAAGCTAAGCCAGAAGATATTCGTGAGAAATTAAAAATTTTATATGAAAATTCATTTTTGCATTAATTTACTCCGATCGAGATAAACGTTTAACAAAAATGATTACAGCACCTGCGCCAGGAAACATTAGCGGTAAGAGATTGGGAACAATATATATATTTAAACCTCATTAGCTGAATACGGAATGAGTGGTAAATGAGAAAAAATCAATTTCCTTATGTAATTAGTCGATGAAAACTTTAATTTGTGCAAAAGTGAGAAGAGAATCCATCTTATATGGACTCTATACAATTATCAACTTTTGATTTCTTAATCTTGATCCATCTAAAAGAGGGTACAAGTACGTCAAAAGAGACCATTTCACAATAAATCTCAGAGGAAAAGGTCTTTGACTTTGACAGTAAGAAATTATTAATTTTAAAATATTCTGAATTACCTTTCATTTACAATAAATGGTTAACATTTTTACTTTTTACAGAGAAAAAAATGAAATATAGTGAGACGATGTGCAAAATTAAATTTTTTAAATTTCTTCGATCTAAATCAAAAGGCTGTGTTTAATCTCAACTTTTACAGAGATTGGCGCCGAGGAGAGAAGCTGTAAGTTTAAATTGAATTTTCAATTTCTCTAGATTCAAATCTGAAAATTCGTAAGTATCAAATTTATATTTTTAACAAATTGAAATTAATTTAAATATGGTAGAATCTTGAATTTTCTTAGCGATTTGCGCCAGGGCAGTACATGAGAAATCGGATTCCCTTCTAATCTGTTTATTTTAAAATAGCTCAGAGGAATTCAAAATCAAGTTTGTTCACATACAAATCCCAACTTTAATAAAAGATGACTACAATAAGAAAGGTACTCTATAGATCTTGAAATAACCCTCTAAAGTCGATGAAAACGGAAATTTCGTAGATGGTAAAACGAATGATTGAAAATAATATTAAAAGATGCTAATAATGTCATTCTAAAATATGATCGTATGTGATAAAAATTCAATCTGATGGGCAATCGTAAATTTTCAACAATAATAACATTCGTTGATTGAATATATTATTTTTAGCAAAAACGGATAAATACACGTCTACGAAGAAGCCTGATGAAGTTTTTGATCGTAAATTTGATTTACTCTCGTATTCTTACGTTTTTCTCTTAAAGTTTCTGAGTTGGGTAAGATTAATCAAATTTATCCTTTCGATAAATTTTATTGATCATTTTTATCAAAAATATATTAATTTTTTCAATCAAGTAACCAAGAAATATCATGACCGTGAGTTATTTTCTATATGTTTAATTCTCTCCAATTAAAGCTAACATCAACAAATATGGTACGTTAAAGACATTTTTATTTACTGTAAACATATATGAGATTAGGAAACTGATGAGTTCTTCAGTCCCGATCATCATACTACTAATAAGGGGTCTCTACATGACGAAATATCATTTGACAAGCATATTTTAAAATTTAGTTGATGCATTTGGAAATCTATATACACGTAAGAATGTTAGAATTTTCGTCATTCGATTAAATAGAAAAAACTGGTAAATTCCAGAATTTTTTCATCAATCTTCTAGATAAAGAACCTGAATTCACGTCCAGTTAGTTGAGATTGACTCTTATTCCTCTATAGCTGGTCCTGATTCATATAGTTTGTTGAAATCAATTATTAATCTTTTGAAGCAAACAACAAGAATAAAGAAAATAAAAGTTGTAAGAGAAATACATGCATGATTATCTCACAGAATAAAATCCTAAAATATCATGAGAGACTAATTTATTAAGTTATAATTTATCGACTCACTCGAAACTCGAGATTGCCTGATTCAAATGGCTCTAGAAAAAATAATTTATAATTTATTTGAAAATAAAAGCGTTTGCTAAGTCAAAAAACTTTGATTGATAGTCTCTCACTTCCATCTTAAATATCATGCAAAGTAAATTCCCTGTTGTAAAGCCTGTTCCACTTAAAGTTAAGTTTAGAAATGTATTCTATGATAAAATTATCAAAAGTTTCATTCTAAAAGATGAATTAGTTTCTCACATCATCGGAATGCTTTCTTTCTTGCAAAATCACGTCCATGTATCATTGAATAATTATTTCTCATCAAAGACGAGGATATAAGTAAGATTCAAGGAAAAATCATCATATCTTTATAATATAATATTTTTGTGTTTATCAAATTTTTTTAATTAAATTAATTTTTCAGAAAACCAAAACAAGCTGTCAAACAGTGCGTCATTCCTCATTTTGAAGTCAATATTTACGGACCATAATAGATTAAAAAATTAATTAAATTCTATGCATCCAAGATAAAAATTAAAAAAACAATTTAAATCTGTTTTTAGAGAAAACACTGAGCAAGTTGAAACCTTTTTCCTTATTAATAAAATCAGCTGTTGGAAAATACTTTAGTATGTTAATTTATCAAATGTTAATCAATTAAAGCCGACGATTCCAGAAATCTTTTCAGAAGTAAGAAAACTAAAATTTATTTTAAAATTTACTCGTTTTTACAACGGAAAAATTATTCATCTTTCGAATATTTAGATGAAAAGGGTGAGAGGAATTAGATGAAATTATAATTTTCCCAGATGCTGAGCCAGTATTCTTTACAAGTGAGGACTTGAGATGTCACTTGCCTTTGGCAGCTCGGCCTTTTATTATAGTGAGCTAATCTGTCCATTTCAGGTGCTGATGGAAATTACGCAGCAAAGAAAAATATGCCAACAGGCGTCAAGGGAGATAAACTACGTAAGTTTCTTAAGAGGTTCTAAGCTTTCGTTGTCAATTCAAGAGAGTTGCAACTACTGTTTGTGAATCACCGTTAATTTTTCTTTGATGCCTCCATCCTTTGAACTATTGTTTGAGAACCATCTTAATTTAACTTGTGACAAACTTATTAAATCATACAATCTTCATCAAGCGCCCAATGAAAAAGGAGAAGATCGTGAGATCACTTTAATATTTAACAAATTTCAGCTGGTACTGGACTGAAATGTAAAACTTAAATACTCTTGACCTCTTTCAGTTGATGAGGAATTTAACTTAACTTCAAGTAAGCTAATAATATTCTACAAACTGTTTAATAAATACTTATAAAGCAGTTCATAGATGATTTTCGATTCGTTTTTTCAGAGGGTGAAGGTAAATCAAAGATTAAAATATAAGAAATAGTGGTTTATCCGTTCGAAAGTTTGTGATCAATAATCCCTTTAACTTTTGAACCCTTTAGAAGATAGTCTCACTTATAGTAATTCATTGATTGAACTCATTTTAAATCTCATTAATTGATTTAACATGAAGAGGGGTCATTTAAAAATATTCTAAAACATTTATCAATTCAGAGGCCGGTACAGACAAGAAAACCTGTAAGACTTCACTTTAAAAATAATTTGACAAGATAATGATCTGAGTAAGACTTGGATTAAATTCTATCAAATATATTAATTTCTAGTAAATGATTTCCGTAAGATCCCAGCTATCTTCATCACACATTTATTTTTAATAAAAACAAAGCATTCATTTCGCATTCTTTTATCAGCGAAAAGAAAGAGCATATATCGTAAATAAAAATTCATAGAAATATAAACGCTTCAAATAGAAAAATACGGCTGCAAAGGTGGGACATGAGAAGATTTTTTAATATATTTTTAGTCACCGAAGATGGAGACCTTGTTGGAACCGGTGAGATTTCTCTTGATTTTAACAAGAATTAGATATGGAAACTGTTGAGTATTTCAAGTATATAAGTGAGTTGTAGAATTAAGTCGAATTCATCTTTTGTGTATTATGTATTTTATTATAACTGAATGCTGTCCTTTTTAGAAGGAGAAGATAAATATGAATGCAAGAATGATAAAATAAAAGGAAAACACAATTGTACGCCTGAAATGAGATTGGAATTATATAATTATCTCAATAGTCAAAGATTTAGGTGAGTAATACTTTTATTTTGAACAACTTGAAAACTTATTCCGCTTTTCTTTAAACTACAATGAGACGTTTTATTTTCTAGGAAAGTTACGCGCAAAAGACGGTATGAGCACAATTGGAGAATAATTTTCAATCTAGGCATGACTGATTATTGGAGCAAGTTAATTTTTTTATAACCCCAGCAGTTGATGGTTTCAATAACCAATACGAGAGTAAATAACTATCCACATTAGAGTTAAACCTTTATCAACTTTAGAGGAAGAAGGTTTGTCTCATTATTTTTGCATACATCATTTATATGTTATGTATTCGACAACTTACGTTTTTTTCTTTTCTAGATGTCGAACCTTTGTTCAAATACTCTGCAAAAACAAATGATTACAGTGAGTATGTAACAGTGTTATATCATAACACTAAGGTGGACTATGAAAGAGAATTTTTTTTCTTAGAAAAAAGTATATTTTATGTAAAATTATAATGGGATGTACAAAGATTTGGGATTACTAAAAAAAATTAGTAACATTAAAAAAAGTGGACACTTGTATTAATTAATTAATTGGTGATTTGCCATACTACTCACAAGTACTTTGCACCTTACACCCGGGCTAAAACTGTGAGTCCCGACTATTATTAGTAAGTGTGCAGGAATAAGATCCAAAATATTATCGACTAAAAATCTTTTTACATTTCTCATCGGCTAAACTTCGGAATCACCACGTCGTACACATACGAGTAGTATGGTTATCTAAATTATATATTTTCTCACTAAATAAAACATTCTTAACAAAATGTACCACTTTTCACTTAATCTTATCATCAAACTTCCATTTTCAATTTCCAAATTTTTTTCGTTCAAATCAGATTGAATTTGAAATTTTCTCGTTATTATCGTTCAAACATATATGTTTGTTGACATATAGTATTAATATTCTTACTTGTTTAATTTAATCTTTGAGATTTTGTCATTATTTGAATTTATCATGTAAAACAAACATTAATTTTCTTGGCGAAG
>JJOG01004360.1:0-21201 GCA_000715275.1 Gyrodactylus salaris
TTTACACAAGGTAAAGTTCATTAAAATTGGTTACATAAGAAAGGCAAATCTGGGTTTATATGATATGAAAGTAATCTGCAAATAGTTTTAATCTTGAATTCATTTAGGGGAATGTTCAAATCTTTGGTTCTGTTAATTGAACTGAAATATATACATTTAGTGATCCGTGGATGGCGCAGGGCCAGTTTTCTTGTTTAAACGCTTTCTTGTTATCCTATTCAAATGTTATAAGTGGTCCGTAATACGAGACGAGAAAGGTTTATTTGTCATTCATAAATAATCATTATTGTGGTATTACCACAATGTGGTAAGCAAAATTGCAAACCAAAATAAAAACAAGAGATAAAAAATGGCGAATTATTAGTAAAATAAATTTCTATCTACTGGCAGTACCAATCTGGTAAAATACGTATCTTGAAAGGTGTAACAAAACTTTACATTTCAACATCTCGTGAGGTGGGATTGTAAGATCTTGAGAAGATTTTATAATTTTCACCATTTTTGACATGAATCATATTTTGGATTTTTTGAATCCATCTGACGGATTTTTAGCGATCTTTCTATGAAGTTGAACGCACTTAGATTAGATGCCTTGTTTAATAACCTTCAATTCTTTTTTTAAACTTGAAGATTTGGCAAAATTCAGCTAAAATTTGTCGCAGAGAAAAACAGCAATCAGCAAGGAATGCTTAAAACGCAAAAATTGAAGAAATTTATATAAAAGCCTGGAATCCATTCTAAATAACTTTAGTACTTCTCTCGTGGTCCACAAGTTTTGGAAACTTACCATTTTTAGGATTATAATTGTACGAAAGTGATTTAATCAGGGCAGTTTTGTAGGTTACCAGTAATAAGGTAATTATTACAAAATAATTCGCAACGATCTTTGAGATAATGAGGAAACAAGACAAAATTTTAATTTATAAAATTTAAAAAGGCTCGTAGAAATGATATTGAAAATGATAATTATTTAAGCATTTTACGTTGAATTCCTCTTAAATTTCAAGACATGACTCTCTTGACAAAACCTAGAAAGGATAAGGAATTAAATGAATGATTAAATATTTTGTATTTAAACTTACTTTCATAAGGAACTAGTCCGTTTTGATTCTCCAGTCCATTCAAGAGAATATTGACCTCCTCCTCATTCAACTTCTCGCCCATCGCAATCAGCAAATGCCTTAATTCAGCAGCACTGATGAGCCCATTGGACTCTTTGTCGAAAACCTTGAAAGCCTCAATGAACTCTTCCTCTTTGAAAACCTTGTTGCTCTTGGTGAGAGTTTGGTAGATTGGAAGGAAAGTTTCGAAACTAATCCTCTGGTCACTGTCATTGGGGAATCCACACTTTTTAATGTCATTCTCTGTGGGGTTTAATCCCAAGCCCCTCACGACATCTCCTATGTTTTTACATTGAATCTTTTGGTCTCCTTTGGTATCATAGAGACTGAAAATATCCAAGGCATCTGGAATTAATTGAATATCTTACCTTGTATCTCTTTATCAGAAAGTATCTCCATTGCTTCTCTTAAGTTTTGAATTAATTAAAATTTGAATTTTCAACTCAAAATTTACCACAGAGAAAATTTAAATCTTGTTTTTATGGTTAAAAAATTCAATAAATAAAAATAAATTTAAAAATTCTCGAAATAAATTGAATCATATTATTCCCAGTAGAATGATTTCATTTGTGTTAATTAGGTGAGTCTAATCTGCTTCACTCTAGAATCGTTAGACAAGATCATGAATATCAAAACTGGGTTAAAATTCAATACAATAATCAAAATTGTAATAAAGAAATTTCTGTCCAGAATATTCGATTAGGTTAGGGCTTACTGTCGAATTACTCTCAATCAACAGTTTTAAGAGGGTGAACTATAAATAGCTTCTTAATAATCGTAATAATGTAAAATTTCTTCTTAAAAGGATTTTTAGCAGAGAAAAAAAGAGTATACTTAGTATATACTTGATAGTAATATTATCTATTTTGTCTACAGTTTGAAATACACTGAATTAAATCAACCAATGAGAATGAACCTCCAATCCTGTGAATTCCACAGAGTAATATGTTAATTTATGCACACTGAAATGTCTTATTCCAATCTTATTACTCAAACCATCCACTACGAAGCTAAAATTCACGTGTCACAAACCCAAGATGTTCCTATTGTTCAAGGCAATTCTCTTTGGACTGACTATAAACTTTTCTCATGGATACGAACGAATGGAGTGAGTTGATTTTAAAATATCCACTTTTAAATATTAATCTTGACAAGTGCCAAACTAGATTCATTTATGGGATACGATGCTATAGAATAGAGGCAATGAACTGAGTTTGACGCCAGACTTTATCTTACTTGAGTCATAAAATTAGATCCTTATCAGATCCTAAGCCATTTTTCTTATTTCTACTCATTTATTGAAATATTCATGAACATTTCATTCAACAGCTCTACGATTAGAAATAAAATAATTTTCAAAAACTATCAACTTTGAAAGTAGAGGTTTATTCTTTCCACATTGGAAAATAGAGAGTGTTTAAAAATCTTTCCATTAATAAATCCCTTGAAGGAATGTACAGTGTGAAAATGGGAATAAACACTAATTTCATAAAGCCAATTATTGGATATCTCCATCAGAGATTTCAATTCCATGACTAATCCCTTCAATATCCCCTTACCTGCACAAATTATCACTTTTCTTCCTCGATAAACATTGGAATAAACATTCAAATCCTCACATTATGAAAGAGCTCTTCCATTTAACCATTCCTACTGAGAAAAGGTTGACTTGTAAGCATCACAGAGTGAGAAGCTCTATTTGACATGAGTCTGCTCCCAATCACGATCTGGGTAGCCAACTGCTCTGACCTCGGCAGACTCACTGAATCAGAGGGGCACGTTGATTGAGGATGAAAATAATTTTTATCTGTGACTAGAATTCTAGGTCTAATCCATCTTGATGTCTCGAAAAGGATCAGACGACGAAAAATTATTAATTCTAATGATAAAATCAATAGAAAACGGTAAATCTCATCATGTAGCGTGCTTCTTTTCCAGGAAAATAATTTAAAAAGAGGAAATATCAAATGCCTTTTCTATAATTAGAATTTATTCAATTACCTTTCTTCGAATAAAAGGGGTCTCCTTTTACGAAACAAATGTAGAGAGAGTTATCTCAGGGCTTGTTCAACTTTACATTTTTCAACATTTTCGACTTCCTACAAGTAGTACGTAGTTGCAGCCTTATTTAAGTACATATCATTGATTTAAAACATGTGAGAAAAACCATTGAATGGTCAACAGAGAATACACTTGAATTCTCATGGGAATCTGTCAGCTTTAAAGCATGACTTAAAAATGCATTATTTCAACTGCTGTTCACAGGGGTGGAATTTTGCTTAGAAATTATACGACCAAACAAGAGATTGACATTGAAAAAGGATTTCACATTTTATTTCTCACACAATGAATATTATATAACAACATCTGGTCAACATGTATTGAGTCTTTCTGAAAATACATCTATCTTGTTTGGTAGATACTACATTTCTTGACAGTTTCTCACTTGAACAGCGTTTGTTATTCATGTTTTATAACCAAATAAGCATTTCGAATTAAGCATCCTCCTAGCCCCCTAAAAGTACACTTTTCACTTTCAATAAACAATCTTTCTTCCAAGAAAAAAAGTGTTTTTTTTTAAATAAAAAAATTGCAGAGAAATCATCATTGTCTAGGATAATGCACTTGAGAAACATTTTATTATTTATACCATGGCGAATGAGAGGCTGCCATGTTCTCATGTACACAAAAAATAACAAAACCATTCAATCTCTCATGAACGCAGTGGGATTCATATTTTTCCGTTCCATGATAAGAACAAGTTGGGGAAGTATACATTGTAGGACTTTTGAATCACATATTTTAAGATTGACCCATTAAATCTCTCTAAGGAGTACAAATTTTGAGATATTTGTCATTTTCCTGAATTTGAGGTGATCCAAGAAAATACTCATATTTCACCAATACCATTGAGTTGATCTCACGCTTACAAATCCAAAGTTGTAAGGTCTCAGACAAGGGCTTCTTTATTTGACCTGACTTGTATTGGAGTATTATTTAAAAAAAATTGCCTTAAAAATAAAAGATTTCACCAAGCCTGTCTTGTGACAAGCGGGTTTATTGTCTCGAAATTACAAAACAAATTTTATCTCCTTTTAAATGCATTTCGGTGTTTATTGTGATCTGAAAAGACATTACATGTTACATTCTAGAATGTGTTTTTAGGATGTCAAAATAAATAATAGGTCTCCAACACTTTTGATGTGAGGAAAACCAGAGAAAGTTTGCTTTCATTCAGGAAATTTATTGCTCTTCATACATTTGTCTGAATTCGTAAAGTATCCTTCTAATCCTGAAAAGTGTTATCTTCCCCTTCAGATGATTTTATTGCTCTGGATATATTGGAGAAATATTGGGGGGAAAATGTTTTTTAAATTCCTTAGTGTGAAATTTGAAATCTCATTTTGAAAAAATTCAACTACAAGATTTAACATTTTAGGAAGGAAACTTCTATCCAGAATGATGCGTTAACTAGGCTATTGAGTCGGTAGAGTCATTGTCTGATGACCTCCTAAACACAGTGTTCATTCTTCGTAAGATGCCATGGAATCTTTTACGCTCAATAGTCATAAAGGGCTTTGAATACATTTTGTGTCGAAGAAGACTTGATGATCAACAAATGAGAACGTCTCTTCATAACGATGCAATGCTCTCATGACATATATAATTGTTATTTGTAATACTTGGGACTGGTAGCTCTCTGGTGATGATATTTAAGAAATTAAATATTCTCACTTGTAAAACAATAATAGCAGCATATAGAATGGTACTTGTTATTAAGTGGGCTTTAATGACTATTTAACAAAAGACAATGATAAACTAACATTTGTCTTGACCTGTCATTCAAGTAGACTAATTTTTATTATTATTCTAGTCACAAAGAGTATAACAAGTTAATTTTTACAAGGTAAAAAACACTACTTTTTGCTCCTGAATGAATAACTTGACCTCCTCTAAAGTGAGGACAACTTTTCTCATATGCGGGATTAGAATACACCATTCTGACCTATTACCTTCTCCAAGGGCTAAAATAATGAAGCAGGATTTTTATATTCCTTGACAAATCTCTCCCCTTCAGGTTTATTGTTCGAAATGGCCATTCTCAGAATATTCCTACTGCGTTAGTCCGTGTATTTACAAATGATTCAATAAATAATCCATTCCTGATATCTGGGTAGAGTAAAACATGATCATAGTAAGAAACGTTTGAGAGTTCGCTTCAAAAGAGGAAAAAGCTAATTGAACCCTAAATGTAAAAACAGTACAAAATCGTCGGCCAATTGATTAATTAAGAAAAAGTATATTTTTTCCAACTCCCTTCGGGTTCACACGAGGGGTTATAATGGGGAAGGAGGTTTTGAAACTATTTACAAAGTAAACTGATTTCGAGGAGGGAGGATACCGGAATCGAATCCACGCCATGGCGAAAAGCAAGATCCACTCTTTTCTGACGATATTTTAATCAAAACTGAACAATTATTGTTCTCTAAATCAATTATTATAATCACTCCATCCAGCAAAGGCAGATCTTGTCTCTCATAAAAAGTTTTGCATTCAGGCTGAAACAAGTCTGAATATTTGACTTCTTCTACGTCTCTTGTTACAAAAGTGTAAAGACAGTATACTTTCTCTACAAATGGTCAAGTGCAAATTTAATCTTGCTGCAATAAAATACAAAATATATCTATCTTCTTTTATCGTAATTGTGCCATTTTGTTTTACTCTCATCCTTCCTTACTACGTGAATCACTGGTCAAGATTTTCCTCATTTGCAGAAATGATCACTCCACTGAAATGAGGGACCAATTCATGGCAGTACATGTCAGTAGTGTACTTCTTCAGAGAGCCATTTATATATTTGAAAGAATGCTTGGCAATGTATTGGAGGTGCTTACAAATTACAAGTCTGTGTATTTTAAAAGCATTACACAATTGTCGTGAATCATGAAAGGTAGGGCACTGCTTTTCGAAATAACATCACGAGGAATCACTTAAGATTGCACAATTATATGATGAAGAACTAATTCTGATTTAAATATATCTCCTATGGTCGAAACATTGATTTGTCAAAAATCCATATAAAAATAAATTAAAATGGCCGCCATCGACTTTCTTGCTTTTTAAAGGCTACTGAATGGATATATCGATATATCCTGTTCAAGCAAATTATTCCGCTCCTAAAGAGGATCAGATTGTTTGAAAAATATTCTCCGTTTAGATTTCGAAATTCTGGCTAATTTTTAACAAGATTTCGCGCATCAGTCACATCTTCCCAACAAAAGGCTTTTAATTGAGAACGTTTCTTCTAAAGGATAGCATTTTTCCAAGCTCAAACTATTCAAATTTGAATACAATTTTCATACACCTAGAATAAATATCTAATACACAGTCCCTCATGAAATCATGTCTAGATTACGATTGTGCGCGATCTAAAAGAGGTAAAATCATAAAGCAGTGCCCTAATGTTTTGCAGGTGTATAATTTTGATTAAAAATGCAAATTCATAAAAATGTGAAAAATTACAAATTGTATATTTTAAAAGCATTACATAATCTTAATGAATCATGAAAGGTATTAAAAGGGCAGGCCTTATTAGCCATTCTTGAATACATTCAAATAATACTGATAAATCAACTGAAAAATACATTAATTGCTGAGAATTTTGAAAATACACACAGTAGCAAGGTTGTTGCAATTCTTGGTCTGCTTTTCATTATTTTTCCTCCACAACACAACTGGATGAGCAATTCAATTTAATCATCAAGATTGCTGATTAAATCTCTAACCTGAAGCAACTCTCTTTCAATAAGGAGTGGAAATGTTCACAAAGATAGATATCTCTGGAAAAAAAGAAAGGGAAAAATATCCAACTTAATTCTAATGAGGCGTACAGTTGGGTTAAATCCCAGCTTGACCTCATCAAACGAGTGTGCTTACAAGCAGTATATGGCTTCTGGTCTATTTATCTTTTGGCATTCTTCAATTTTGTCTATGTTTATCACTGATTGCACTTTAGAATTACGCTTCATTTGAAAATGAAACGTTGCATTTTATCTCTGCGCATTTTATGTAAATTCCACCAACAACCCCCCTCTTGAATCATGTGTATCCGTAGGATTTGTAATATCTTTTTTTGATAAATCTTTCGGTAGAAATAATTCACACTTTTCTCTCCAACTAACTTTGGAATGATTTAAAGATTTGGTTAAAATGTAAATATTTACAATCCATTTCCTGGTGGTATTTGGCTTTGATGAGAAAGTTAACTTTACGGTCGGTAAACATTATGGAAGCCAGAGAGCAGAAATATAAAAATGCAGAAACAGCATGTGTATTTGCTTTTGATTCTGCTGGAGCATTCTCTCGTCATCCTGAATCATAGCAAAAGTTACAAATGTTTGTACAACTCTTCAAATAATTTAAGGAAACATTATAAAACTTATATTTTTGTGGTTAGGGTTAGAAATCTTTACTAAATGCTTGACATTAGTAGGCAAGCCACTCGATCTGAGGTGGGTGACCCCGCTTAGTTCCGGGTGGCATGAGTGGCAACGGTCTTGAGCCTTTCGGATACAGAGGGCGAGGCAGCGACTCTCCTCAACCAAATAGGCTTGGAATTGTATTTTTCAAGCAATCTATTGTAACTTATGAAGTCTTTCGAAAGCTTCCCCTAACTTCTTTTCTAAATTCCCACTTCTTATTACGCCTATTACTCATAAATTCAACTTTTCTTCAATCGAGAAAGCTAATTTCTAGATGACGTCCCTTTATCAAAGGAGGCTGAGTAAATATTCAAACTTTTGAAGTATACATTCCTTCTCAATGACTCAAAATCCTTTTCTTGCTCCAGTGGAGACTCTTCTGTTTGGTCATTTTCCTCATTATGAAATTACTTTTCAAGATAATTGTCCTCTTCAATTTAATTTCTATATTGATTGGCCAAACTCAAAATTATGAGCAACACCAGTTTGCAATTACTCAAACTGTCTAGCTTTCAAAGGATTTTTCTCTACATATTAACTATATAACCACTGCTTATAAGTAGACTAGTGACTAGAGACCATTATGCTCTTTTGAAGCAAGTCTTCGTTTTACTCATGTTTTTAAAGATTTTTCTTCTTAGAGACTCAAACTGAATACTTTTTGAAGCCCCATTCATCTCTCATTAACAAAAACTCTTTCAAAAGTTGAGGCGGGAGATTTATGATTAGTTCAAGTGTCAAGAGTCTGAATTTTTAAGAAAAATATTTCTCTTTATGAAAAGATTAAAATCCAACTGCTTCCACCTCTCTGACAAGGTTCAGTCATTTCCCGCCTTCAACAGCCCATACATTGCTTGCTTAATATATGGGCCATTTGAAGTTGAAATAAAATATTCATTTGACACAAGGGGGAAGAATGCCCACTGATGAAAGGAAGAGAAAACTTCTTTTTGTATACATAATAGAGACATAAATGTGTACGATTTGTACTTTGTATGAACATCCATAACACATCAGAATAACATTGCTTCCTTTTGGTTAATTCTGAGACTTTAATCACTCATTTTTATTATGGTTAATTTTGGAATAAATAACTTCTTCCTCATCTTGTTGGATAATGTTGATCATTTTGCTTTTTTACAGCGCTGAAAAGATGAAAAACTACCTCGAACAATTGTACAGCTATATGCACAGTAAGGCCATTTCTCCCAGTTCCTATCTTGGTAAGTTGATCTCTCTTGATCCATCACAAGGAATGGCATCTCACACACTTGGATAGTTCACTGTTTGATTTTGGTTTATTGGACTTTTCCCAACATAGTTCTCGGTTTAAAAGTATGTCAATTGAATTTTTGAGAGAAACCCAAAAAACTGGCTTGAATGAAGAAATACCGACATTTATCTTTCTATTAGATCGAATCTCACCATGGTTTGTAGGAAGCCTTTTTAAATCAAATTTACAGAGATTTCAAGTAGTATTAGTCAACGAATACACCATGTTTTGTAATTAACCCGAAAAGTCAACTGTCCAGTCATCATCATGTTCAGAGTATTACTCATGTACTTTAACAGAGATGCTTCTAAATTGTTTTAATCGTTTTCTCTAGAATTAGATTTGTTTATTCTAACGAAAGTAATTAATTTCAATTACTAATCCCAACGGAGCTAATTCAAATCGGTCACAATTTTTCAAATTGTGTGAAATTCTCACATTTTTGTTTTCTTTGCGAAGACGGAGTTTGTACTTTACAAAGATTTGCTGACAATTTCCTCAAGTATCTCATTAGGAATAAATATTAAATATGACAAAACTTTTGAGATTATAAATTATAATTAAGCTTATAATCTTTGAGGGTACAATACGTATCTCTTACTGTCTTTCACCGCCCATGGCTCACTTAATTACCAATTAATCGACAAGTACAGATTAACAACAAGTATATTAGTTTCATGCTGATATCGATTGACTGTTATATGTAGAGTGTTATCAACATTGCTTCTCTCGATGCGCAATAGTAAGGTAGAATAATGATTGATCCTAACTTTTGCAACAGAATTTTAAGATGATGAAATAATGTCATTAATTACAGATCGGAGAACAGTTATGCAGACGACAGTCCAACTTCAAGACTTTCATGTCAAAGTTGTCAATGGAATTAAAGTGAGTTTTTTCCGCAAGTTTATAGATTAAACCTCACAAGCATCTTTCAAATTTTATACAAGCATTCCATTGTTTATACGCGCTTATCAAAGTTTAGAATACTTTTAATTTGAGCATTTCCATTGATCTCGGGAAAAAAGCTTTTACTATGAATAAGTCTCTTTGCAAATCATCGACGGAATAGTTGGTTGGGCCATTCCCTTCTTCAGTTGTCAGTGTAAAGGTCGAAAAGTTCCAAGATTCATTCTAAGATGGACCCATACAATTAAGTAATGGTCTAGTCACTGACAATGCAGAAAGAAGCTATACTATGCTGAGGTAGCTCCAATTAAAACCAACTTACTATTTGAATTGGGTTCACATCTCTACAAGTCATACAAGGTTTACAAAATTGCTACATTACTTGGAGGCTTCTTTCTAGAAGAAGCTCATAATCTTTTACTCTGTTTCATATTAGAAAGCAACCAAAGACTTTCTTCTGTGTCATAAACGAGTATTTTCTCTTAAAATTCTTCTACATGTTATTGCTTGGAAAGTGAATCATTACTCTCAGTAGAAAAAATGTGGGTGGAGGCCCACTCCGATTTCTATGAATCAGGTAATTTATATTATTTTAGTCAGGGAAATGTATCCAGTAATGTTGTCTATATCTAGTCTTTTTCCTTACCCATAAACAAAGGAGAGGAAGATTAATCGTCCTTATAAATCATACTTGGTTTATGAACCATTCAACGAACGAATCGACGAATACGTGCACTGATCCCTTCGGATTGGACTCTCGGGATACATTTTTAAAAAATAGTTGGTTTTAAAATTTTTTTCTTCCATCGAAGTAATAAAATTATAATAATTTTTTCTCATCATTAAATGTTGATGTATTACACTTGAGAAAATATACACGCTGAGTTAATTACAGTGTAACATGAAATAAAATACTCAATTTATCAATATTTAGATTACCACTTGCCAAGGTGTGTAATCCAGTGGTATACTTTCGGTGTTCCTGTAACACTGTCTCACATAGAAAATGTACTTATTTTATCAACTGTAGTCAATATAAATATCCAAAGGCATTTCTGTCAAGAGAATAACAAGAAAACAAAGGAAATATGCGCTTTTCATCCCTTTTGATAGAAAAACTTTTTTGATTCTCTAAAATGTAATAATTTTGCACTTTAGCTAAATAATCCCATATTTTTAGAGGTAGTTTCATATATCTGTGAGAATATGTGTGTTCACTAAAAGCAACAGTTTGTGGGATAACTTTCAGTCTGATGGAGGGAATCACAAGTAATTATGTTCAAAAGCTATTATCCGTCACTTAAGAGAGAGATGACAACGTCTTAGGTCTAGTGTCCCTTTTTTCTTGATTTGCACAATCTCATCACATCAAAGGTTAATGAACAGGTTATTGAAACTCTAGAAGAATCCGAAATTTCAACTAATGGTACGTTCTCAAGACTATTGAATTGGTTTACAAAATAGATCAGTATCTTGTTAACAAATAAGTCACTAGGGGATCATATTCTACTCGGAAGCAAGTTTTGAAGAAATCAATTTGCCACGCTATTAGAACCCACCCTTTAGCTGTTGACTCATCCGATTTGATAATAGTTTTAGTGGAGAAATTAACGAAAGAAAAATAAGAGGAGAAACCAATAAAACCTCTATTTTCTCTTTTGCTATTCGGACACAAAGGGTTACAACGATAACTTCAGTTGGTTCAATTATACATTTTTTATGTCTTCCTCTCCCAAAACACTTTCTCCTCTGAGGTCATTCTGTGTAAGAAAGGACTGTAAAACGAGATGAATAAACCTCTTGCAAGGAACCCTCGAGGATCGGTGAATAGTTTGATTACCTTCTTTTGAAAACAGTTTTGTGTCAAGCATTACACTATCGATGGTGAGATTGATATCTCACAATGTAACTGTTATTGCCTCCTCCGGTAGGTATCTGCTATAGAGGAGAATGCTATTTCTATTGTAATTGCATTCCACATCGATGCCCATACCTCCTTCTCATTCGGGTCAAATTAGACAGATTTTGATTTCCTTCGTATTAACAAGAAAAAAAAAATGTTTTTTTTCATTCATTTCAAAATTAGAATTTTTCTCTTCTCTATTCTTACGAATCAAAACTGGTGTTTTCTGTCATCTCTTCAAAAATAGTTGAACGCAAGAAACGTTCATCTTCTCAAGAGTTGATAATATTATCGATTGAAAATATCAAATCTAGTGTGCTTTTATCTGGCATCTCTAGCAAATTTAGTTCGACAAAATTTGATGGGTAATTAAAATCAATCCGTTGATCGAGATTTCATTTGATTATAGCCGTTTAGATGTCTAGATCATGAAAACTATAAACTTATTCGTGATATCTTTGGAGTTATTTTGAAATAACTTGATTACAGTATATCAGTACCAACTTCACAAGAATAAGTTCATCCAAAATCATAGGTAGCATGATCACAGCAAGGAAATAATCTGTCCATAGATCACGTGTGGTTTCTCGTTAGTTATTCACTGGCAATTCATTATGAATTCATTAAAATTCATCAAATCTCACTCAATTGAAATTCTAGTTATTATTTGGTCTAGATAAGAATAATATCTATCTATGCTTTCTTTAAAAAAAATATTCATTGAAATAGCTCGTGGAAATAAATATAAACCTGCATACATTTTGGGTGGCGACAGAGACGAAGCTCATAAGAACTGACTACAACTTTGGCTCACTAACACTGGATGAGAGTAGAGTCTGGTATCCGGACCTTATACTGCAGAACAGTAGGAGTTCCAAGCTCTTGTCGCCCAATAGAGTGGAACTGCGCATGGAGTACGAGCAGAGTCCGGCCAGCAACGGGAATGTTCCCTCAGAGACCATTGAGTATGAGGCTGGCCGTAGGAGACAGAAGGTGCAAATTGAAACTCCCTACTTCACTTTTACTCAAAAGTAGGTTACAGAATTCCCAAAAGGGATGGCATTTAGACTGATCAGTACTACTGACTGATAAAATGAAGTTAACAAAGACCTAGAAAGGGCGTATCGTTCTGTAGTGAACCTCGCTCAGTACTCGTCACACAAAAATCGTCTATACCTGATGTTGAGAGTAGTACTGGTGTGTTATTCTATCGAATCAGTTCTGTATTTAAAATTATAATTTTTACTTCAATTTTAGGGTTTCTAGCTACATGTCCGCTGGCTGACGAGCAGGACATTTTCATTCAAATTTTCTTACAACTTTTTCAAACTAAAATTTGTAAAGTGTCATCTTAAGAAGATGCAGGGAATTGTCTTCTTTTTCCAACTATGAAATTCTGAATTTTAAACAATACAAGAGAATCCTTTTGTTATTCCCAAGAAAGTGCTTTTCCTAGAGGGAAACGCCTTTTTTTCATTTGGCCATGAATTCTTCTCATTCATAACCAACAAGTGCACGAATTCATTACCTCTCTTTGTTAACTCCAAATTATCTCTTCAGCCTCAACGTGGAGGTGATGTGCAGCGGGTCACGGCTCGTCGATCAGATTGGCACCGTCAACTGCCCCTTGATCATAAAACAGGGTCAGTGAAAAGTATTATTATTAAATAATTTGATTCTAGTTTTTTCCAAATCATCAAAGTATCATCATCCACTGAATCCTCAAAAAAATACCATATTTTCTGGTCTAATCTTCTAATTCTGGTAGGAAAGTTACTTTCAATAATCCGTTAGAGAATGAAAGAAAAAAGAAGCAGAAATCCACATTTATTTGCTCGGAATAAACATTTGTGTCTAGTCTCGAGGATAATTAAATAAAAAGAGTTAAAGTTAAGGCATTTCTCTACGTTTCTTTGAGTCTCACATATGTTTATCAGTTACTCAAGTGTTGAGGGACTCATTCTGTTTACTTTGTAATAGCTGAGTATTGTCACGTAGACTTTGATACAATTCTTTGGAAATCTCATGTTACAACATAAATCTACATTTTATTTTGAGATAATTCAAATTTTCTTTTCAAAATAAAACCTAATTACAGATTAAGTATGCTGCTTGCATTTAAATGATTTCTGATCTTGATTAGCGAGGTTGTTATCTACAAACAAGTCCGAGAAGACGCCGTTCTTGCCTTAGTCTATGATTAGAATAGATTCGCATCATTCTACAATTACAAAATGGTGTCCGCGGACACCATGACTTTATGTTGTCATATTTTTCACTGAACTGATATGAGAGTCAATAAGGATTGAGATTTGATCTCTCCAACTATGTAATAACATTATCAACGATTGTTGAGTACTTCAAGTAAATTTCAATTTCCTTCAGGCGGCAATCAAATCTACCAACCGGAGCTCAAGTGGACTGAGAATCGAGATTGCGTCTACAATGAGATGGCAAAGGAGAACAACCTAGTCCATATTTCCACCAGTCGAAAGTACATCCAAACTGTCGACGAGAGTTGTGAGTCATACTTCCTACTATTTGAATTGAGTTTCATAGCCTAGTCCAACTCTCTTCGGGTTCACATGAGTGGTTATAATGGGGAAGGAGGGTTTGAAACTATTTACAAAGTAAATTCGTTTCGAAAAGGGAGGTAGATGTGCAAATTCGAACCCACACCTTGGAGGAAGAGGAAAAGAGTTGAACATGATTCCTCTACAGTAGGGCACTGCTTTTTGAAATAAGATCACGAGGAATCGCTAAGTTTTGGCACTAACTATTCAAATTTGAATTCAATTTTCATACACGAATTATTTTGACCTGTTTCCAATACCTAGAATAAGTATTCAATACACAGTCCCTCGTGAATTCATGTCTAGATTTCGATTGTGTCCAATCTAAAAGGGGTACAATTAAAAAGCAATGCCCCACTCTACACCATACTCTCAAATTCTTGAGTGAGAATGATCGACGTTATTCACGTATGATAAAAATTTCGACAAAATACATTTTCAATGATTTCTGACTTAAGTTAAAATTGGGTCGATATTTCTCAAAGCAGGTTACTATGCTGTCATCAATCTTGGAAATTTTATCACGTCAGAAATGTACATCAAACTGACATGGGAGCACAGTCAAAAGATAGCCTTGACAAGCTTAACTCTTGGGGCCTTCAATTTTCACTTATCTTGATCATGACTATAGAAGTGCACGTGTTCTACGAGGTTTAAAATGAAATTTGAAAAAAAAATAAATCTAAACATTTCTCGAATCTTTAAAATTTCAATTTTCCGGTAAATCGTATTTCTCCTCTATGCATCCTATCTCACCATGGCAACAGCATTTGAAGAAGGATAAAGATTAACTTTTATGTTCTTGCCTATTCTTTATTAAAAAAAGGGGGTAATAATATTTTCTTCGCCCGACGATTGTCCCAATTTTTATTAACTTGCGCGTACGCCTCCTGTATTAATTATTATTTGCTTTTCATAATTTGTTGAATAGATTTATATTTATTTACAGAATTTAGTCATAAAACAAAGCATATATTATGTCCCTGTGTTGAATAGAATTTCACTAAATAATACTAATAGTACCGAAAGATTATTTGGAAACTCACAAGTACAAACTCTTATGCTACAAGTGCGTTGTGACTGGAAAATCACTTGATGTTGCGAGAGATAACATTTTCACCATGCTCGACAACTAGTGACTCATCATTGCGAGTTGTACTTGAGATTCACTTGAAGAATAAAACTCTTACAGGCTGCAAAGTCAATGCTCAGTTCTGCCCTTTTGTAAACTTTGACTTATAAAAGACACATTTTCAATAGTCGTACCCTCTTAGACACTAAAGGGATACTGGCATCTAACTTCTCAGGGAGATCCAGATTGATATATTTTCATTGCTTTCTCAAAAAGCTCTGAATAACATTGTATATTCATTTAATCAAGTATAAAATGAGTTGCTTACTTACAAGTAGAATGGATGTAACCTATACTTTTTTCTTTAGCTTCCCAGCAAGCATTGGTGTTGAACATCTGCACTTCAAATGCATCCTTTGTCGTGTTATTTCTCATCACAAGTGTCATACAATCCCTGTTGACCTTATTGTTGTTCTGGATTCTCCCGCTGGGATCACTGATATCATTTGTGATACAAATCTTCTTCCTCTTTGGCCAAATATTCATATTTCTCATGATTCAATACGCGGACACCTCCTCTGAATTGACAAAGTTCATAAATCTCTACCAATTCTACTTGTCAGTAGTATCGAGTACTTTAATCACTCTCCTGTGCATCATCTCGTATCATAGGGCGTCGTGTATAATGAAGAAGAAGATTGCTCAGCAGAATCGGCGTCTACTCAGCTGCAACTGCTACACAGCCAATGGCAGCAGTGGCCAGAACGGCCAACTAGCCGGCGGTAATAACTGTGCAGATTGCGTCTTGTGCACGAGCGCTATAAATCCATTGGCCAATGGGGCAAATCAGAGTAACCTCGCCTCGACGTACAACAACATGTCGCCGATTGGCGCCATGGGCAGTCCTGGGAGTAGGATCATCGAGAGTCGCAACAGCCCCGGCCCGATGTCGCTCATACAGAGTAACGGGAATTACATTTCTAGCAAATTGGTGAGTACCGAAATTCCACTCAATCCAAGGCTTGTTACTTGGGTCACTATGCTTATATCTTCACGTAGAGTTTGGCTCATTTTTGCTAGAGTTGATTCAGAAGTAAGAATCTTAGAGAAGAAGTATTTCAATTCAACAATTTCCGTTGAGTGTACACTGAACAGTTAATTATATGACGCAAATAACGGTCTATCCCTTAATTTTGCATCATAATTATTTTACGTAAAAGTGTCCGAAAAGTTCTTCTAGATTATATGTAGGTCATTCGCTCGAAATGTTTGGTAACTTAAATTTTGCATTTCAACTATGACTTGAAAATAATTTAAATTAAAGTGAAGATTTACGAAAGTCTATGATTGTCAGAGAGGAGTCAGAATAAGACAAAAAACAAACATCTTGTAGGCCCACTTATTACATCATACAATTAGCTTTTCCTCTAAAGATCTACCTCAAAGGTTTCATATCTTTTGACTTTAGACTAAGGCTCTCGGATTAGGAGATTCATACTTTACAAGTACACAAATTTTATGCACTTGTCAAGACTGTTTCTCTCTTTAAATATGATCTGAAATTATTCAAGGATCAAAATTACAACGATGGCTACTTCCTATCGGGGAGTAGCGAATCTGGTAATGGAACGACAATGGGAAACGCCATAACTGGCCCAAGTGGTCGCTTCCAGTGTGTCCACCGCAACTACGAAGGCTCCGATCTTGGTTCTGGATCCAAGTTGCTCAAGACCTCCACTGCATCAATGACCGCCTTCAATATGATCTCGCCGAATTGCTGGCTGGTCACCTTTCGAATTGTCCTCACGATAATCTATCCCTTGTCCTTGGCCATATTCTGGATCACCCTCTTCTCACAATCCTCTAGTCCAATAGAATGCCAGGGCTTGTCCACATGCCAGGCCATTCTCGGATGATCCAAAATACAAGAGAGCTGGCATTTCAAACTCCTACACTTTTCAACAGAGTGTTCTTCATTATCATTAACAAAAAAATCAAAAAATTAAGAGGCCGCGTGTTATGAGATAGAAAATGTATTTTTGTGTTTGTAAATATTATAAAAATTATGTAAAATATCGAAATTATAAATAGAATTGATGAATGTGTATTTTTAGGTTGATTCATCTCAATCTGAACTATATATAAATACAAAAACTTTGTACAAAACTCGTGAGATTCCAATTATTGTTGATATTTGTGTAAGCAGAGCCGGAAAGTTTTAAAATGCTTTGCGTTTCTATACAGAAGGCCTGTTTCGCAGTAGACTTGTAAATTTGCAATCTAAAAAAATCAAAGAAGACAATTCTCTATCCCCACTGTAAATCAAGATGCAAGCGTTATTTTTAGCTTCACGTCGTTGCTTGGTGACAAGAAGCTAAATTGGTACTCGTCAAAATCAAATTGGCATTGAAGGATTTCAAATTAAGAAAATCGAGAAATCTCAAATTCACTAAAATTATTAAAAATAAAATAAAAATTGATTATGGAAATCAAAATGTTATTTTCTTAAACACAAATTCAAAATAGTCATTAAATTTCAAATAATAATTTACCAAAATCCACATGGAAGTAAGCAATCGTAAAACAATTTAAAAATCGTAAAAATAGATAATCTCAAAATCATCAAGAATAATATCAAATTAAAAGTTGTTAAAAAATGAAACTCGAATATTGAATGAGTTTCTCCAATTCAAAACATTAACACTCAAATTCTAAATTAAAATTCCCAATTTCAAACTGGGTTCAAAATCAAAATCAAACTGATCAACCAGAACTTCAAATCAAAAATTGTATATTTCTCATTAGAAATATTGAAAAATTAAAATGGTTATTAAGAAAATCGAAGTAGGACTTCTTAATTTCATAAAATGCATAAACTAATGAGATGACTCAAACTCTAACCTGTTATTATCAAATTCACTTTGGTATTTCTCCTGATAATGCATTCAATCTCTTTGTATGATCGCCCCGCAAAACATTATTGAGTCTGAGTTTCTGTGTAATTTCAAAATTCATTTCTTGAATTACCTCTTCTTACTTTTCTAATCATTCCTCTTGATTCCTTTTCCTTAGAATGGGATTTCTTATTGATAAAGTTTGATATTGTGGAAATGGAGCGTTTCAAAACCTTTCTAATTGCTATCAAGCTTCTCTTCCTCAAATGAGTGTCAGTCATGACTTGAAAGTGGATGTTATTGGAGAAGAATAGGTCTTCATTTATAGTTGTGGGAAATTGATAGTCCACCCCCTTGTTTGTTGCGAGTCATACGAGTCTCAGGAGGGAAAATCAAATTCTAGACTTTTAAGGTGAGATATTCATTCTAATTAACCAATATGAAGTTATGAAGAAAGCCAATTATCAAATAGTCTAGAAAACATGTTTTCAATAGAGAAATAAAAACCATTCATTCTGATAAGAATCGCAAAATGCAACAAGTAGGCTTTTTGCACGAATGGCTTATGAAGAGCTTCCAAAGCTACAACTACACTTTTGGCCATTACTCTTTTTATTATCATAATTCCCATTTCACAATGAAGAAATCTTAATTCTCATTACACAACGGCAACATCTCGTCCGTTCAAGACCATGAAGTTCTTCATGTAAAAACCTAAATAATTCGAATAAGAACCACTTGATGCCGAAATAACAACAAGTCCTATAAATATGATATCTCATATGGCGTGGGTATCACCCTTCCTCGAAATGCGTTTAGTTCCAAACCCTCCTTCCTCTCATGTGAAGGATATTTTGGATAAATATCTCTCACTCTAGAGTTGGCTATTTTCCAGAAAAAAAACAGGGCAGCAATCCACATTATACACCTGTCAGATGTAAATTAATAAATTAGAAAGAGTTATGTCGTTGATGTAGCCAGGAAAACTTAAGGATACTCATCCATGGCCATTAATTTAACTACTCAAGAGGGTTATTTATGTCTCTTTACCTTGGGAAAGAGAATTAATGCTTACACTCATCAGCATGATGATTAACTTCATTTCATTGGTCGAGACTCCTTAGCCAATGAAAATGCCCCACTTTGAATTTCAAGGTAATTATATGTACACCAGCAAAGTTTATTGTAAGTAGTTTTATGAACAACCTTGCAACAATGATATAATTGATAATTATTAAAATCTATCTGATGATAAACATATTCTCTGTGCAAATCTTCATTTTCTACACATTACAAGAGACCCTATCATTTCAAATCAATCACAAGGACAGTGTACAGGACAATCAGCGACCACAGAGGGATGACCTGCCGAATTACATCTACGAGGTCCACAGTCGTCATAAGAGGCACTTTCATAGTATGCCGCGGCTGTCGTATAACTCGGAGACGATAAACGGTAATTCCCGTCCAGTCCATGATATCGGTCTTGTAACATCAATCTTGCATCATAAGTATCTTTGTGAGTTTTAATATCAACCATTATTTTCTCTGACACATTTCCATCAGAGTTATTCGATAATCTTGACTTGATTTGTTTCAATCTGTCCAACCTTAATATCGAAAATCACATTTAAAGTTTATCAAAATTGGCGATAGAGTTAATAAGCAGCCCTTTTATCATTTACAACTTGGCATGATGATACCATCCCTCCCTCAAATGTCCCCATATTAACCTTATCTCTGGCAATAAGTACTGTACTTTGAAGGTATCTCTTTCTCTGAGGGTTTATGTGTCAGGATTTCATAGCTTCATCTCGGTGCCATAATAAATAATTATAGAAATAATTATAATACAGCGTATTGTTAATCATGTTAATTGGATAAGCAATTTTTTGGGGCGGTTTTCCCTCTGCATTGATAATCTAAAAATGTAGAATTTTATAAATTATTAATTCTCCTCTTTTCTTTTGTTCTGAATCTTTAATGAAAGTGATAATAGATTGATTCAGTTGGAAGTAGATACCCTTTTCCTATTAAATAAAATTTAATGTCTTAATTTATCAGAGAGAAAACTTCTGTTTATGATCTTCAGCTTCAATGATCTTAGAATAAATGGGTCCTGTTCTGTACTGGTAGTTCCACCAACAGTTGATAAAAATCGATAATTGAATTATTTCTTAGTGTGATCCGCTAAGCTTTCAAGTTCATCATTTATCATTTCAATTCAAATTCCACCGACCATTTCCACTATTTGGGTTTTAATTGGTCAACATTATCACTCGAAAATATGCTTGACGTATGTGGAGCTTGGAGGGCCATTAAGGAACAGTTGTAGATAATTTCAGCGCCTGATGAATCTTAATTTAGACTCGACCTGGGGTAGAAATGTATACCAATATACTCGTTAAGCAAGAAGAGTTGAGCTTCGACACTATTTCGGGAGGCGAGAGTAATCGAACCGATGCCGATTTGGGGCGAAATTCCTCTACGCTAGTCTTCCAAGCTAAAATACCTTATCATCATTATAGCTTGGACGGCTTTCATGAACCTATTAACATGGTTTTATATGATTGAATCTGAAATTCGAATGTTACGATAAATAGGCTCTAATTGCTGCCAATTTTCATGAAGAAAACTCCATCAAGTTGTATCTAGCAGCATCCGTAATGTGTATTTGACGATTTAAAATTTGAGTCAAGTGATTGAATTTGAGGGATTGAATAAGCAAATAAAACAGATTTAGAAGGTGGTTTACACTAATTTGTCTCAAATATCATCTGTTTGTTGATGTGCGTCTCTTGCACTTAGATCACTTGAAGGCCCGGAGTATGAAGGACTTTTTATAGAAAAAAAAAGACAAGACGTTTCGAGGGTGGGGCGATCATCCTCTTCTTCAGTTGTCTGAGTTTGAAAAATCGTCAAGATAAATTTGGGAAACCAAATCCCCTCCTTTTCACTACATCAAAACCTTCAT
>JJOG01004361.1:0-21588 GCA_000715275.1 Gyrodactylus salaris
GATTGCTCTCTCATCGAATATGAGCTCATATTCCTCTCTGCTCGTTCCATAGTAATGGCTCACCCTCCGAATCCCTCGACCACTATCACGGTCTATCTGGGCATGTCTCTAGCGTCGGCTAAGCAACAAGATGCAGGGCTCTCATCAAGCAAAAGGCTGCCAATGAAGATTGAATGTACGCCAGGATATCGCGAGAGAAAAGCTTCTCCCCGACCGGGGGTCGAACCCGGGCCACCTGGGTGAAAGCCAGGTATCCTAACCGCTAGACTGTAACTGTCCCGAATCCGTTACAAACACTTCGCATGGTCAAATGGAGAGGTAGTGTAACAACTCCTGTTGTGTTGACAACTAAAGGGATGATCATCCGGGGGAGTTGTATATTGGCAGTTGGAAGGAAGTGTTTGTTAACCGAGTTTCGTACATCTCGGGGAGCGGCATTGTGTGAGACTCGAACCTGAGTGTATTGACTTCGAAGGTGAGTGTTTGACCATGTGGGCTACCGCTCCGATATTCATCAGAGTTTGTTGTCTATTCGAACAATGTCCGTTACAATATTCCCTCTCCCCATCTGTGTGTGTTGATTGATTGGATGGTTAAGAGGGCACTGCTTGTTGCGTGGTACTGTGAGTCGACAATCTTGTAACGACATAGTGAATATTTGCGGAGAATTTGTGATTAGACTGAATACTTATGAGTAGATGAAGTGGCGCTGGTTCTTCACTCGTCAAGGTACCATTTGTAACGGAGAAGTGGTCAAGATTCATATTTGTGCGAGGCGGGGTGAGCGATATATATTTAGTCATAAACAAATATGAGGAAATGTTTTGGGGAATGAAAGTTATTAGAAAATAATGTTTTCGAGAGAATAGTTTTGAACAGTAATCGATTCCAACTAAGGGGAGAGGGAATATTTGTAACTGTCTTCGTCACAAAACATTCGAAACTTATGTTAAATTGAACATTATACAAAAAATTTATTGAAAACATTAATTTGAATACTTATTGATGTAAATTACAATACCAATCCGTTCATAGAAGTGAACATTTCTTAATGGCTTATACGAGTTTTTTTAATTAGCACCAAGAATCGTTTACTCAACAATGTTGACGTATTGATACAAACTTTTGGGGACTATTTACAAGTAACAAGATGCATTTCAATATTTCAAACTACGGCACATTTTTTATTAATCAGAATTTAGTACATGCATACTGTTTATCGAAAATAATAATTGAAGTAAATTAAAATTCTCAAAAACATACGTTTAAATGTTGGCCCTGATTAACCTCCGATCCTATTACCATGGTTTGGCATAAGATTATGGCCGGTAGCTCTATGGATTTCTCCGAGATGAACATTTAAAAATTCTCCTGAGTAGCAGTTCAAGAATTCCTTATTGATTGAAAGAAAACAATTTTAAAAATTCACAATTTCCTTTTGTATTCTCTCTCTCAAAAGTTTCCCCAATGACTCATCTCATCACAAAAGTATGCAATGAATACTAGTTTTTTACAATCTATAGTTATGAGAATACAATATGTCATCTGAATGTACGCGCTAGTTTAAATGGGGAATGAGTAGCATTCTATAATACCTGCTAGGACTCTTGTCAGTGAATATTCAATAAGATGTTGCTATAACATAGCTTTCTAATAATAGCACCCCTACTCCATCACACACACTCACATTCTAAAGACAAATACCCATAGAAGAAGGGAGGGTGGCAGTCAACAAGATTTTCAATGTGCGTACGTGTTTGAGAATGAACCGAGGCAATTTGAGTAGAGAAAAGGGGGAATCACTCATTCTTTTCTCCAATGTATAGATCAAAAGCCCTTATAATTCATAATACACTTGAACATTTTTTGTTTCCCATCTCCCTACATTGTGTGTATATTGAACATAAAATACACACGCATTTAATAATAGAGTAATAGAATGTTGATAATCATAGCACAATAAAACTAAAATGCACCAAACTACATATTTCTCATTATTGTAATTGGCAAAAAAAAATAGTATTTTTTTTAGCTGGAGATTTCTTCTCAAATTTTCTGCCAACTCACATTTTGCACGCACTCACCCAGTGTATGATTAATCTATTGATTTATTCTTTCTGTATATTCATTAAATAACAGGGTGAAAAGGAATAGAAACACTAGGCTATTTTATACTAAATTATATTTAATTTATCACTGTTCTATTCTAGTTTTGACCTATAAGTGAACGTTTATTCTGACTATTTATGATTTGCTTGAACCTTGTTTTATCCAGCCTCATTATTAGTTTTTAAGTTCAAATAATAATTGAAAATTATATTTACATAAGCTGTTCTCTTCTGATTGTCACTGTTCCTTTATTTGAATTGAGTTTCATAACCGAGTCTAACACTCTTAGATGATATCTCTGATATAAATGGCATGTGAGAAAATTTTGTTCATTCGAAAAATTCTTGATTTTTCCGATTGAAAAGTGTTTTATTTTCACGTCTTGTTATTAGCTAGATATCAGTCGCATTAAAGCTTATTCAAGAACAGCTAGGTTCTATATGATGAATAGAAACCTCCTGATTGCATTTTTATCATTGCAAAAAAGTCTCAGATGTTACCAAAATGGTATCAAGACTAGAACCTATTATAAATTATTAGGGTAACCGTGATGTTCTGTGCATCAGTTGAGTGCTGATTTATGTTAGACAAATTAAAATCGTAAATTTTATTTCTCTGTAACTTTTTAATCTCTTGAAATTATCTGTCGTCCTTATCTAGGTTAAAAGCTTGAGGCTATAAACTTATATTTGAAAAAAACATGTGTGGATTTTCAGAATGTAACCATTTTAATTGAGTGAATTTCGGAGACCTTTGACCCTGAACCAATTAAGACTCATTGAGCACCAATTGAGCAAGAATTATCAACATGTGCCTACCTTATCTAGTCATATTCTCAAGTAACTCATTCTCATTTAAGCAAGAACAGTGACATTTTTTTGAATGGAATTAATTTGTCAAATCCTCCCGCTATACAGCAGAGCTCATCTTTACTTTTCCAAAAAAAAAACTGACAGCTCTCTTGCTAGATTTTTATTAGCGTGAAGAAAACTCTAGTGCAAAAATTATGATAATGAGTAAGAATCACACTTTCGTTACACTTGACAAATAAAATGCAAAAAAAACCCTACTCAAAAATAATTAATAACAAAGCATAGAATAGTGATATACCACTCATAGATTTGTTCATGACGAGTCCTCAGTTAATTGTGTATACTTCTCTAGCTATATTTTAACGCTGTTAATAATATCAACAAAATTCTTCTTCTACTCTTGAGAAGAGTTGAAACAAAAAGTTAGAGATTTAGGTTTCTGTCTTGGTGAGGTCTATCATCATTTAGTGTCGTTCTACTGACTAAAATACTAATTTTCTACTCTTTTTTTAACTTAAACCTAGAATGGATTTCTCTTGTAGATATATTCTCTACCATTTATCATTAATCACTTTGAATGGTGTTCTTAATATTTTATTCTTCTAATTCATATTTGCTTCTGCTCACTCTTATCAGCTCTCTTTCTCTCTCGCTTTTCAACATGTAAACTTGAGCTCATTATTTTCAATTGTCATAAAAAAAACAATAACATTTATCTTGAGGACAATTTTAATATCACATTTAAGCGTCTCTTCACCTCATTAGCTCTAGAGAGATCTTGCTTGGCGAGAATAAATCATGAATTCCACAAGTTTTTGACATGTTCAATTAACATGTTTTTTTTGGCGTTTTTTTTAAATTAATGACTAATATTTATGCAAAGCTTTAAGATCCTCAAGTATTATGAAAAGATTTAGCCAAGCTTACCCCAGATAAACAGATTTTGAGAAGCGAATCAAGATTTTGCTGAGCTTGAAACAAATCTTTAGAAATTATTCAGAAAAAAATCCAAGATTTCCAAAACCCCTTCGAAGCATTGATTTGAGTCACTGAACAAGTTTTTTTTTTAAATATGATCCAACCTATGGCCTCTCGCCGATAATAAGCTAGATCATTACTTTAATTTATAGTTGCAAGGATTATAATCTCAAGAGAGAAAAAATGCATACTCCATACCATGATGATAGACACCTACAGATCTCTAAACATCAAATATTTAGGATATTACTCTAAACTTTTATTTTTACAATATTGTATCAATAATATTTAAAGAATAAGTAAACATCAATCCACACACACCCCCCACATAGGAGATACATTTCCTCACACTCGTGAGCGCAATTTGAGCTCATGTCCCCTATGGATTGAGGATAAACAGTATGAGTGATTGAATGATAACACCGTCTAATTTATCTTTCTCTTTTCTCACTCTAAATATTGGAAATAAGAGAGAGAAATTTATTCATTTTCTATCAATATTTGTATTTCTCAAGATTTCAAAATTATGCTCTCTACGCTTGATATTAGTTGTAACATTTCTGCCTTTTTTAATTTCATTACTCTGCTGCATTTTTACTCAGGACTGACTTGTAACTTTTCCAGGCTCACGGAACTAGAGGGACTCTTTTTTCTTTATTGCAAACAGTAATCCTTTTTCAATATTCTCAACTTCAAAGCTTGAACCTAAAATAACCCAGTAAATTGACTATTTGAAAAATTTACGATTTTAATTTTTTCTACATGAATCAGCGGACATTGAAGTGTATAAATCTCAATTAATGCATGAAATAGTACTAACGGGTAACCGTAATGCATCAAGGTTATAGAAACTATGATAAAACATCCAAGTTGTATATTATAATCACTTGATTTCTATTTTAATTTTTTTATTTTCATTATAAAATAATAATAAAATTATGAGTTAGAAAAAAAATTAACTTTTTTATTCTTTGAATGGAGATCTTTAGAAAAAAATTCATACACAATTGAATACGTAATAAGTTTGCTTTTTTGTCAAATGGAAGATTTGTTAGGAATTTCTCATTTCAAAACAGATGAAGTCTGAATAAAAAATCGGGATTTAATTCGTATGAAAGAAAGGACACAAAATGATGGGTAAATCGTAAAAATTACTTTTTTTGTAATTCTTCTTCTTTTTCGATATGTTATGGGAAAAAGTGGCGTGGCCTGTTACAGCACGCAATTCACAAGTGTTTTTGTAAAAATTCTTCAAATTGGCTGAAGTAAAAGTTATTTCAACGCCAAAAAAGGCATGGCAAAATATTTGTTTTGATAAAATGATATGTTGATATTTTGTTCGTTCCGCCTTGCACAAGGAACCTGATATGTTCGATTAAGAGTTTGAGGGCAGAGAGATTTTAACACTCCGGCCTGATATGTGTGTTGAATAAAAAAATTGTTAACTATTAATTTCTTGATTGTGTGCTCAGAGAGGATGGGTGGCGATTTCAACATTCGTTATTCTCTCGATGTTTCTTCATATGCAGAGTGAGATGGTCGCTGCGGGCAAAGGTCCTCTGGCATAATTTGCAATGAAACGGCCTATCACCAGTATGCTTTCTGTAATGCCGCGTTAGTTCATCCGATCTAGCAAAACGCCAAGTGCATCCGGCCCAGTCGCAAGGAAACGGCTTCTCGCCCGTATGCACCCTCATGTGCGCTTTCAAATGACTCGACTTTGAGTAGGCCTTTGAGCACGGACCGAACGGACAGATGTGGACTAGATTAACTGGTTTACTCTGACTCGTTTTGTTGGGATTCTTACTGCGTGGCTTTCGTGTCTTGATTTGCTGCTCCGTTAGTTGCTGGCGTCGATTCGTTGTCGTCTGTACTGGGACCTGCAGTGGTTGTTGATTCCCTGACGGCTTATACAGGTCCTGATATTGCATTTGTTGGTAATATATTGCGTCCTGACTATTTCCGCCTTCTGGAATCATTAAGATCTGACTATTCGGATCACACTTGCCATTCATCGAGTAAATGTCTGTGGAATTGGGTACCGTCTGATGGTACATTTCCCGGTCGTGCCCCGTCTGCCAGCCACATCCCCCCTGGTCAATGTGATAGGAATTCGAATCCAGAGAGGTGTTATTCGAGTACATGATAGTGGAATTATTCTCTTCGTCTTCATTAAAGGTGGTCTCTGACTTTACAATGCTACAGGAGTCTGAACCATGCGGAGTTGTTGGATAGAAGAAGCTATTGCAAGAATTTGTTGAACTCGGATTGCTACAGTGACTATTCAATTCTGATGTTGTGGTGGTTACGGTAGGACCGTTGAAATCGCTATTATTGCTGTTATATTGCTGGTAGCAATCTGATATTTGCGGATGATACATTTGGCCGTTGTACTCCACACCGCCATTTATAATTCTGTTGCCGTTTAACGCGCTTATAGAAGTAAACTGATCCTGATCTTGGTATACGCGAGTGTGGATAGCGTTTGACGGTGTGTTATTGCTCCCAGTATGCTCCAGAATAAAGTCAAGGTCCAATAAAGATTCATAATCCAAATCTTGCTCAAGTTGATGGCCGTTTTGCGCCTGATGATATTGTTGATGGTTCAAGTTTAAATTGTCAAATTGTCTCATACTGCTCTTGCTGTTTATGTGATTTGAGTTGTTGTTGTTATTATTTGAGTCGTTCTGTAAAAGAAGATGAGAATGAAACGTATTTGTAAAAATTAGCAAATTTAAAATAAAATCTAATAAAACTTACATTAAAAATGTAACCATTTTCACTAGAAATGTAATCATTGTAAATGTAATTGGTTGATGTGTTAGAATCCATTCTGCCGTAGGTCATAATATCCGCCATGAAAGGTCTATATTGATATGTTTTAGGGTTTTATTATCGTCCCACGGAGAAAGAAAGAGAGATCAAAAAATATGTATCTAAAATCGTACTCCTTCTCTCTCGTTGTTAGAGAATCATATGACTTGAACTAGAATACACCTTGACTCATAATTTATATACATATAGTCTGCTACTTAATTTTACCTATGCAGTGTACAGAAGAGAGTATTCTATGAATATCACTCTGCTCTCATTGGTTGATATTTCATGTTTCACTTTCCTCAAGATACTCTCTTCTCTCATTGGCCGGTTGGAGGTAGAATCTATGTCAGATTTCAATTTTTCTTCTCAGAAGAACTCCTCACATCTATCCCATGATCATTCATAGTACGTGTATGTGTGTGAGTAAATTTTATTTATGTACGTATGCATATTTGATAGAAAATTACTCTCCTACTAGAAAGCTACTTATCTTGAAAGAGAGAGAAAAACGTTACCAAGGTAAATCTATTAAAAAATTTGATTAGAAAGTTAGATATGTATTAATAATGGAAAATAATAATACAACATACTCAAAGCTATCCACGCGAGAAGGACTCACAAACGTAAATGTAGAGAGAGAGAGAGAGTGAGTGAAGTGAGTATAATAGGGGATATGTTAAAAGAGAAATAAAGGATGAGTCAGAGAGAAAATTAACCATTCTAGAATACAAATAGGTACATTCTTCTCTGCTCTAGTTTTTTCTTGACTCAACGGGAAAGGAGTAAAAAAGAGAGTGAGATAAGAATACTTTGAGTATAGAGTGTATAGTCAGTCACGTTTCCTTCATTAAGGAAGACGAGATTACATATATAGACACAACTAATTTAGATTGTACATAATAAATACACAATCATATCCAAGTGTATTCATTATTATTCTCTAACTTGAGTACACACACACTCTTTCAATGAAATGTGTAAAATAATAAAATTTGATAAATGAACTAAATACTCTGACCTCAGGCCCAGGACAAATAAAGTGTATTGAGAGTTTTGATTAATATTTTTTGGTTATTATGATTTTACATTGGATATGCACAATGGTACAATCACCTCAATTTTATGGATTTAAATTTGAGCAAATTTAATTTTTAATCCCATCAAATTACAAAATAGATATTTTTCTATTTAATGCCTTTCAATCTTATTATCTTGAGAAGAATTTTCGTCTACCTTGAATGATTTAATCAAAATAAGTTTATAATTAGCCATCTTACTCGATAGTAATCTGTTGTATTTCTAAAATTAAAGGATTTTTTTTAATTTGAGCTTAAAATGATATTCAAATTTCCTGTTTCAATATCTCAAAAACATTCAAAAATAAAATGAAAAGGAATACTTTTAAGTTAAAAAATACTAAAAAATCGGAATCTAAGAAAAATTGTCACTGGACGAGGTTCCAGGATTTTAGTTAATAGGTTTTTTTCTCTCTAGATTCAAAAATAATAAGAATATATTTTGACGAAAATACCTTGCTATCAAACAACGAAGTTTTCGACTAAGCGACGCAATCAGCCAATAGCTGCAATTTTATTTGGATTCCAATTTTTAATTAGTTAATACAGTACTATAATTAGTTAATTAATAAACACAGTGTAATTTACAATCTGTATTAACTTTTGTAAATTTTACACGTGATTTTTGAATTTATAATATTTTATTTTGTTTAAACCATCTGATTAACTCAGTGACACTTAGTCAGTGAGTTAAACTCACCTATGGAGTCTAGGTAGGTATAAAGAACGTATTCTATTCCTACCCTCCTTCGGAAACTTGAATTACCTACAGTGTAAGAGTCCTACACCCATTGAGGTCCAATAGAAAATAATTAAGAAGAAAAATAAGCGCCTCAGTTTTTAGCTAACATTATTTATTAGTATGGCAACCTAAGAAAATTTTGTTTTAATTCACACCATTAATTAAGACTGTTCAAAACGCATTTTTCTACAATTTCTACTGGATTCACCTTAACACTCGATGACTGCTATAAAGAGCAGCGTCCTCTTCTTCTTTCTCATTTCTTTTATTTCCGTACAATCCGACAAAGAAACTAACGATCTCCTACGCAAAAGTGTTGGTTTTTCCTATGTCCTAACAGATGGGTTCTCCAACCTACTGGCAAGCAAAAACAAGCAGGGTCTTGCAAATGAAATACAATCTTTGTTAAAAAACCAAAGTGATAGAGGAATCTCATTTCAGAATTTAAAACCAGTAAGTCTAAATTAATTTATCTTCCAAGGTTCTCAAAACAGCTTCGCACAGCTACATTGGCGTCCTTACATGCCTCGTAATTGGTATCCTTTTCGCAATTCTAATGCCCATTATTGGTCTCTGTGTTTGTTGCTTTCGATGTTGTAATAGATGCGGAGCGAGACCGAAACTCGCATATTCAAAGCATGATAAGAAAAAGTTGGGCTTCTATTCAATCGCGCTCCTACTCATCGCGACTATTCAATTGTAATTCCTTTTGATTAACCCTTTAGAATTGCTATTATTATCGCATTTATCAATTTGCATTTATCCAACCAAGCCGTCGTTCGGGATCAAGACAACATTTTCACCGAAGCTAAAGTTGGAATTGGCGCCTTCTCCGAATCCCTCGATGTGATTGTGAAAGAGGCTCAGAATGATACAAAGGCTGATTTGTCTATGGAAAAGAAGAAGTTTCTCAAGACTGTTGATGGTACGCTCTTAATTCTCTAATCCGCTTTAGAACTCCTTGAGCAGTTCAATCTGGACCTTATGAATCACAAGAGTATCCACGATTTTATAAAGCCTACAGAAAAATTTATCCAATGTAAGCTTCAACTTGGATAATTTAATATTTTAGCTGTGGAAGACTTTCGTGGCAATACCATCGAATCACCGGAGACGAGGGAAATTATTGAAAAGTTAAAGCAAGCTCCTGAGACTGTGAGAGGTCTCAAACAGATAATCGTTGAGAAACTCAATACCAATTGCGGATTTGACGAGGTGACTACTTGTAAAGCTCTCAAGGATACAACTGAGAAGAATATGAACATTTCTTACGACAACTTGGATGTGAGTCCTTAGAATCTCTTATTTTAAACTGCGATTTCTTATTGTGAGAATTAGATTCAGAAGCAATGGGAAATGCCGAGCAAAAAAAATATTTCAACACATTTTTGTAGATAATTATTAAGAAAGATTCAATAAACGACAAATTTAAATAAATCTGGCAACTTGAGATTTTTTCTAAATTTCACTCTATAAATACACTCAATTGGTTAAGGAAATCGATAATTTCATATTCTCATTTATGAAGGGGAATTTATTGATTTTGTAGCCTAGGAGAACTTTTTGTTAACTATGCGTAAAATTTAATATTTTCATTTGTTGAAAGCACACTTTTTGAATTTTGACCTAGTTATAAAGTTTACTCGCTTTCTATAGTTCTCTTAGTACACGATTAATCCAGATCATCTCTGGGTGAAATTACAGCTTAAATTATGCTGCAATGAAATTTTCTCTTGGCCTCGATTCCGTTCGACGAAAAGATGAACTCCATGCACTGGGCAAGTTGTCCATACTTTGGAATCAGCTGGTCCAAATTTATTTTACCATATCATTAGGGCACCAAGAAAATATGATCTATTTCGAGCTAACAATGTAATCTTTAGTTCTGAGAATAATATTAATTTTTATGCAAGAAATATGCGTAGATTATGAAAAAACCCATTAATAACTTAGTGTAAATTGTTAAAAACATTAGCTCATTCCATTTTTTATAAAATACCATCATCTTTCTGTTGTAAACGTATCTCAATCATCTTTTTATTCCTAATTGGCAGGGCAAAAAAAATCATTATTTAATATTTTGAATATTAATGAAAACTCTTGGTGTAATTGATGGTGTAATTATTTTTTTATATTTTGCAAAATTACAACAGTTGTAAAGTCTAATTTTATGCAATATATGATTTTATAAGGTTATATTTAAGAAGGGTTGAATTTTCTATATTTTTCTGTCTCAAAAAGTGTATGTAGATTAGGAATCGCATAGAGAATCAATGTCATCAGAACCATGTTTAGAAAAGAACTCTCATCTTCCATAGTCCATTACATTGTTTAAACATCATGCCTTCTTCGATACTATAAATATCATGTCTATACTCGCAATACAGGTCATTCACCTAATTTTGTAGATATTTAAAATTAAAACATCCAATGAGATTCGTTCTCCATAAATTAACTGGAATTTTAAATAATTTCTATATTTTGCACATTTTTTTCTAAATTCTGAATCTTTTTTCAAGCCTGTTTTCAAGTTAAAAATGAGATATTACTTACTTTTCTCCAAACCATGAACATGCAATATTTTAATGTTCCATTTTTCTATTTAGTTTGAACTGATTGATGAAATGTTCAAACTCATTGAAAAAAACTCGGATAACTTTGAAAAACTGAAACGTGTGAGTTATCATCTCGTGAATTATGTTAATATCACTTGACATAAATAATCTTTTATATTGTTTGGAAACCCTGAGATAGTTTTATGCAAATTATATCGATTTCTTCTCTCTCTCTCTCTTGCTAAACCCGATCATTGCACTTTGCATAAATAGCCTTGCAATATTCTCGATTCGTGTGTGTGTCTCTCTCTTTAGAGACTCAATTATTCCCAACCTCGAGGCATAAAGTACTCCTTGGTGTCTATTGGAATTAGATCTGATCGATTTTCTCAGCACTTGATAATTACCGCTAGACTGGAGAATGCATTCTGCTCAAGGCTCTATAGAAGGGTTCACGCCCAAGCTTTTATGAGTCATCTTTGAATAAAGTAAAATCACTCTCTTCAATTATGATTTCATCTTCCTCCATGTCGCTAATTTCATCTCTTCATCTGGATTTGTACCAGTTCCAAGACACTGCCTATTGATTCTCAAAAGGCTTTAGTTTCCTAAATCAAATTTCTTCATCAAAACTAAACATGGCTTCTGTGAACGAGCCCTGGTTTTATTATCATCTTTATTCCTCCTTCTTAATGCAATCCTTTGTTTGATAAACAGGGCAGCAGAAATTATTTTTTTATATTCCCTTCACCAAGACATACTTTCTTACTCTACTGATATCCTGAAATAGCTCAAGAATATCTAGACAAATTTATGGAAGATCTATTTGATAATCATAACACTTTTTCACATATCCCGTAATAGTGATCTATATGGCGTTTTCCTTCATAGTTGTACTTTTAAGTTTAAAGCCAAAACTGAGTCTTGATCTATGCCTAATATATCTGATATTTGACTTACGTTCTCTTCCCACCACTAGAGTCTTGAACTTTTAGTTTCCCAACGATCAACTAAATTAAAGACTGTAGTTGTACATTAGACCACTGCTTATTGAAAAAAGTAAAAAATGGTTGAAAAATCAGATTTGATCAACTACAAGTATATTTTTCTATTCAGAGATAAAAAATTTGACGAAAAAAGTGGTTCATCACAGCTCTATCTAAAAGAGATTTTTGTTTTCTCTACTTACGAGTAGTACTTATCAAAAAGACAATTGAGTTTATTTGAAGAAATTTTTTATCGAATTTGTATTCAGCATCTTCTTGATACACTCTACACAATCAGCAGTGGCCTATTGTACATTATCAGGACTCAATGTAATATATTTTAAATACTCAGGAAATAATCTGGTTAGCAATTTGCAAAAATGTCATTTTCTCTTCTCCTTTTTTTTGTGCACCCTATTTAATATACTTTAGCTTGTAAATTGTAATTTATTCCACTAAACCTTCACCCTTAAATTCATCAGATTGACGAAATATGGAAATCAATTGATCTCAAGTCAAAGATAGATGGAGAAGTTGAAAGTGAGTGAAGAGTAGGTATTAAAGATGTCAATTCATTATTGATTAGAGAAGCGCTTTCGATCACAACAATATCCATTTCTCAATATCCATTTTGCGACTATTCTTTGAATATTATTCTCACGCAGTTCACGTGAAACCGACTTAAAACCCTCTGAGGACTTAACATTTTTATGTGGAGTAATGCTTATGATTAATATCAAGATTTATTTTGAAAATATCCTCAATTTATACAAGACTGTAAACAATTTCCGAAATTTTTCATTTGCACAAGTGATTTGAAAATATATTATGATTAATTCGATAAAACAGTACCATTATTTAGGGTCGTTCGTTATAAATGACGATGCGTGCACTAGGCAAGTCTACTGATTACTAGGGCAGTAAATATGCTATATTTTCCAAGTTTTAAGAGCACCATTATGAAGCTTGCTGGCCCTGAATACGCTATGATTTTTAGTAGGTCAAAAATAATTTGCCATTTCTTTCCATCTGCTTTCATTCAAGTCTGTCTAATCTGAATCTAGGTCCTTATTTAATTGAACCTAACATAATCTAAACTTTAACAATTCGCATACTACTCACAAGTAAATGAACAGTGAGACTCGAAGAATTTATAGATACTAAATAAATTCTAAAATAAATTTTTTTCACTGCCTCACTTCTGAAGGAAACAAGAGAAGTTCTGTTATAAAATTCAAGATATAAATAAATCTGACCTTAGATACCAGTAGGCAAACATTTGCCGGCTTCTAGACGATTTTAAAAATATTCTCTAAAAATTTATTATTCGGTCATTTGAGCGATTTTGCTCTCTCTCTCTATGAGTAAATAAAATGAACTATAAACATTTTGTCTAATTTGAAAAAAAATATTATTCTCTCCATTTTGAATGTCAGTCAGATTTCTGTTAAAGGTATTTAGGAAAAAAATACATTGAACTCGCAGACAAAATACTTTGAGCACATGTTGATGTTCAAGTGTGAATGAAAAAAAAAACATTTTCTACTGATCTAACTCAAAATGAGAAATCAAATTTATGATCAATTTTTGAATTCAGCACTTTCAATAGACAGATCCTTAAAACTAACTTTTATGTTCTTAGTAATCCTGCAACCCTTTTGTCATTTCTGTTCATATTTAAAAAATGTTAATTTAGGAGAGTTATTTGGAAGTAAGTTGAAAAAGATTTTTTTAACTGGAATTTTTGATTTTAAAATATGAAGTGATTCTCTTCTATTTACACACGCTTCAAAATATCTCATCATCATTTGTTCTCTCTGTAGCGTGTCTGGTCAGTGACGCATTCATTTTTACGAATTCGTTACCATTAAGAAAGTATTGATTTTATTCAGAAATTCAACTTGATTTTTTCTCCGCGTTATTAAAATATTTTCACTGTCTCTACTACATGTGTGCATATGACACAACCTTTGTACATTCTCACATTCGCAATAATGTTATGTACTTTACGATTAACATTTAATCTTTTTTAAATTTTTCTCTTTCATTCTCTATCAGCTCCACTCATTATCTGTCTTAGAATCAAGTTGTATTCAGAAGTGAATCATTTTCTTTTGAATCGTGTCCAAAAGTGCAGAGTTCTTTTCATTCTGATCAAATTACCTTGGCGCATTTTGGGGTATCGTTGATAAACAACACACGCTGGTTTTTAGTTATTGTGCAAGAATTTGATACATGTAAAAAAGTTGCATGAGCTCTGCTCTTGCTTTTCGTGGTTTTGTTTTAAATTGACCCGATTAAAATTTGAGAAAAATAGTCCCACAATACAGAAGGGATTTTTATTTGAAATTTACTAGATTTATTGAATCCAATATTTTTTGGATATTTTTCTCATATTCAAAAATTAAATTTTTGATCCCAGGCAAAAATCAATTTTAAAACAGCAAAACCAAAACAAAAAAACTCTAATCTTTACATTAGAGTTATCTATTGCACAATTGTTAAATTAAGTTTTTGATAGACACGTTAGAAAAAATGTTGCGTCTTTCTTTGTCAAAACTGTTTTTGAATCAATTTTATATTTTTTTAAATCGACCCTTTAAAGTCATGTTAAATTGTTTAAATTAAATTTTAAACTTTAAAATCTGTAAAAATCAAGATAACGTATAAATTGATAGAAAATGTCAATTCAGAGATGTCTTGTAGAAAAATTTAATTTTGCCACTTGATAACAGGTTTTCTTTTCTGTAGAGGCCTGGAGTGATTTGTCCACGAATCCAAGTAATCGCGAGAAGCTCTCTTCAATGTTTAGCCTATTTGGTAAAATTGTAGAGGAATATTTACAAGTCATCCTATCCAGGTTGTCCTCGCTTTCTGAAATGGTATCAAAGTGAGTTGACAACCGTAATCGTTAACAAGAGGAGAAAAAAACTTGATTATATCATATAAAAAATTTAATTATGATAATTAGTTCAGCTCGATTCTTTGTAGTTTATATGTAAAAGTTTAATTAGAGCAACTAATTTTAAAACTCTAGTTTATGCATTTTTACACGACATCAGGTTTTCTTTAAAATTACATTTAAACTAAGAAAAAAAGTTCAAATTTCTATAGCTCTAAAAACTAGGCTAAATAAAATAATTGTCTACATAGGCCGGAAATGGTTCGTTTCTTCATGACCATTGCAATCCTCTCGATGGCCTTGTGGATCATCTTTCTCATCTTCCTTGGCCTCTGTTTTGGTACCTGCGGTAGTAGACCCTACTCAGATGCTGGAGCCTGCAATAAGGGTGTCGGAGCGAACCTCTTATTGGCGTGAGTTTCTTTCATTTAAATACACATTTAAATAACAGCTCTAAAATTACAACGTGTAGTAAATTCTACTGATGAGTAGTTGGTCGTATTCATTTAATCAAGATCTTCTCTCTAGATCTCTCGGCTTCATCTTTATTTTCTCCACAATAATGATGCTCTTTTGTGTTTTATCCTTTGCACATGGTACGCTAATTCAATCAGAGGTCTGCCAATCCTTTGAGAGAACAGACAGTAACGACACAAACTTTCTCGACATCCTCTACAAGATTTTCATGAATTCCACACAATTATCTGGTTAGTTTGAAGCTACTTTCTTCGAAAAACTCGAAAATTACTCAGAAAAGAAGTTTTATAAATTTATCCTTTTTTTCAGAGGATCGAAAGAAAGATTTGTTGCATTTGAAGCCGTTCGATGCCATATGGAACCGTTGTGCCAATTTATCGTTTGTTGATTCCCTAGGAGGCCCGGAACTGGGACTGCCTGTAGATCAAGTGAGATTCTGCTACATGTTATCTCGAATAATGTAGTTTTTAGGTCAAAACATGAATATGGTTTTCCTGTAAAGAATTATCGAAAAAATGATATTTTTATTCCATTTCTTCATAGGAAATTGACAATGAATTAAACAAAATTATGAACCAACTAAGAGAAGTGGATATCTCTCAGCCAATAGATCAAAAGATTAACGAACTCATGTCATCATTCAGTGATCTGCGGCCAATAGTTGAAAAGAACCTAGAATCCTTTATTGAAAAGGTGAGTTTCTCGTCTGTTAGGGTTCTAACCTGAAAACCCTGAGTGAATGTACATTTGATTAGCAAAATCTGAGTGAAAAATTGGACCTAAATCCAGAATCCTTGACATTGGTTATTCTTTCAATCAAGGCCATACTGGATATTCCATAAGAGAAATTTGTATTGTCACTCAATTCTGATGAAGGAGTAGCATTTTAGATAAAATATTCTCTTTTCTACTTAGCTTCAAACCTCAATTACAAAATTCAAAGACATTCAAAGCTACGCAAATCAACTGGAAAGTCTCAAAAGTCAGAATTTAACTGTGGAAATCGCAAAAATTCGCGAGGAAATCATTCCACTTGACTCTAAACGACCCATCCTGTCTAGCTACATCACCAGTTTCAAGGATGGTGTTGAGGAGCTGAAAGTGGCCGATGCCCAGTTGAAAATCGTCCATGAGAATTGTGAGAGAATTGTCAAACCCATTTTCGTGAAGGAGCTGGATAGTCTGAGATCAAAGTTCTTCGGACAGCTCAGGCTGGCTGTATTGGCCATGTACCAGCCAATAATGTGCAGGGATCTTCACCTTTCCTCAAAGAGGACGTCAGATGCCTTGTGCAAAAAGTTCATTCAGCCCTATGTACGTTGATTGCAGAGGGATTATTTTATCTACAATCGAATATTTGCTTAAATTGACAAATCAAAAAATTAAGGTATTCCAAGTTTTGCAAGACGTTTTGGTACTGATTCGGGTCATACTCTTATTCAGCTGTCTTGAAAGCAAAATTAAAAGGCCAAGCTCCGTAAAAAAATGATTCATCTAAACTCCATCTGAAATAGTTATTTTTTCTTCTCATGTGTAGTTCTCGACTAAAAGTTAATTGGAGCTGATTCAAGAAATTTAATTATAAAATTAGTACTAAGTCTAATAATTAATAAACATGTGTTTTCTACCCCATGCTCTCACCGTCTACAGATAATTTCAATAAATCTTCTCCATAAACTGCTGTAGTCTCAACTTGAAATTATGTGAAAGAGACTTCTCCAATGTGTACTTGCTATATTTCCTGTGTTTGATTGAATAGGTAAACATTTCCTAACCTGTTATCTCGTTTAGAATGGAATCTGGTCCAGCCTTGGCTTTTGTCTTCTCCTTTTCATTCCGTGCATTTTACTCATCCTTGGGCTGGTCTCAGTTTATCGCAAAACTGAAGAATACATGTCAGACTTTCAAGAACAGTAAGTTCATTAATTTGTTACAATTTTTAAAGAAAAGCGTTATATTTGATGTATTTTGAATCAAAAATGTTGATAGCTATCTGAAAGTATTAAATAGGAAAATCAATATTGAAAACAAATCATGAATGTCGGCTGTTTTTCCTCTGCCGCCTGAGTGGCTGTGAAATATTTGTTGATTATTCTACCTAGGTTAAAAAATGAGATGCAAGATATATTTTATAACCTATGTTCAGTTCTTAGAAATAAAAAGTTGATAGATCGTAATTTATAATTTAAACATGAATTTTCACGCTTAACCAAGAAGTTGTAGTGACCTTGAGTGAGTTCATGATCAAGATTAATCGTTAACCAAGAAAATGCAAATTTCATAATTTCTATCCCCAACTAAAAACCCCGCTTATTTTGGAATTCGCAGGTCCCTTGGATTTAGCTTTGGAGGATTCTAATAATTCTTAATCCCTTTCGCTAACACATTTTCTTCCCCGGTGTATTAGAAGAGTTCACTAAAATTATGTACTTGTTAATGCTCAGACTATTTTTCAGAAATTATTATAGAATCCATCTGATAATGTTCTACTTGAGTATTTCGCACTCATACATTACCAGATGTGCTCTATGATAATTTTCCTACGATATTGATTAATTCTTCTGTGCAACCCTGAAAAATAGCTAGGATTCGACTAGTAGATTACTTACAAGTAGTATACATATTAATTTAATTTCTCTTTAGAAACTTTATCTCATTCAAAGGATACTACCTTACCCCGAAGGACAACAACGAACCTAGTATTCGAGGGTAAATTTCATATAAACTTGATAAAACTACTTGTTAGTAATTCTCGTTCATTTTATAGACAGAAACCAAAGAAGAAGAATAAGAATGGTAAGTAACTTGACCACAAAACTCCTCAATTAACTGATTGAGTCTGTTAAAAATTTCCTGTATATTTTAGGCAATTCATATGAAGAAATTCCACATGTTGACGTTTGGAGTTCTCAGTAGTCAGTTTTTGATTAGTTGATTAACCCTTAACTATTCCCATCCATGATTACTTTGTCCTCTTACTAATTTGATCACTCTAAATTTTTACTTTATCAAGTTGCTAGCCCAATTGTGCTTCAGTTTTTAGTCAAAACCAAATTTCTTTAAATAGTAAGGTTAAAATATTTTTTATTTCTTTTCTTCACATATTTTTTAAAATCATTTATGCAGATGTTCTTGAAAATGATATTTTGAGAGGCGTTCTTGGTTAATCTTGGCTCTTATTGTTCAAGGTCTAAGTCTGTTCTTGTCATGAAAAATCCCCAGAATATTGATGACTCTTTCCAACAATTTTTACAATGCAGTTAGACCCAAAGTGAGAATCATAGCTGAGAAGAATTACCTGATTAATCTGCAAGACTAACATAGCTGGTATACTGTTTCGCAGTTTTATAGCTTCCATGTGTTATACTTCTGAACTGGATTTTTCATTAATAAAAGGCTTTCGGTAGATAGGAATGTGTTGACTCAATCTGCTCGAAAGTGCTGGCTCAAGTTGTAAAGGTACTTTTGAGTGGATAGAGTGGACACTGCTTTTAGTCCAGTGCAGCCGTGTGGCATGTGACGTTTTTAGTGTCGCAGCAGTTATTCCTATCAAGTCGTGATATTTCCTCAACTTTGATTCCTAATACTGGACGGTGCTAATCGCTCTTATTTTTCTAGAAGAAGATTGGATTGCCTACTGTAAGATTATATCATATTTTAATTTGTCTCTATTTCTAGATGGAAGAAACAATAAGGGCTATGCTCCGATATCGGTCTACCCTTATGATGCCTACGAGTGAAGGCTTTTCCAGGTCGTGTGACTATTTTCGTTTCTACTCTTACCCAAATGTGTACATTAACTAACCTTGTCAGTCTTAAAATGATGTTTAACCTTACTTACTGAAGATGTACCTCGACTCCAAAATCAGAGGGTGGGGTGCAGATCAAAATTTTGGAATTATTAATTATGCATAAAAGAAGAAATAATGAATTAAATAAAAAATACAAGATAATTAAAAAATCACTCTTTCATGGACAAAATAAAGCCAAAACTTGCTACTAGCAAGTTGCTAGATACTTTTTCACATTTTTAAATTATTCCAAGAATATTCCAGATAAGTTTTCTGTTAACTCAAACTTGAATTTTCTGGAGTTGATTTCTATCAAACAAAAGTTGAATTTGATTTGAAATCTTGTTTGAATAGTGCGAATTGTTTGGAATCAAAATTTTGATTTCAACTATTCACTTGATAAATGGATGACCCTTGGGCAGCTAAAACTCATACTAAAGTTCTCAAAGAGAAGAATGAAGTCAAAAAGATTCCATTGAAATTGAAACTTGATCTTCTCTCGCATTCTAGCTACAACCCTAAAGTCGATTCTGATAAATCATTTTCCGATAGTCCATCTGATGAAAAGATATATCAATTCTCTGAAAACGTTGATGACTTATTCACCTCTAAGAAAGAAAATCCTTTTCAAGTCTCTCGAAAAGAGAATAAAAACCCGTTTTCTTTCAAATTGAAAACTGAAAATCAAGATAAACTCTCTCTAGTTGAATCTCGATTAAATTCATCATTGGTTGAATCATCTCTCGAATTGAATCGAAAACCAATAGAAAGCGAACCGAGGCCTCCCATTATGGAGTCTCTAGACAAATCAGATCATTCCAAATTCAAATTGAATCAAAAACAAATAGAAAGCCAATTAATGCCTCCCCCAATGCCTATGGAGTCTCTAGTAAAACCAGAGCATTCTGGAATCTCATCTCTGGTCTCCTCATCTGACTGCTCCGTCAAACCAGTAAAGCCCAAGGTTGAAGAGAGAATATTTAAAATAGTCGATAGGCCTCTAATTAAAGCTGTAATCGAGAAACAGTCTAGCACTAAAAGACCTCTTGACAATACTGAGTCCACTCACAAGCGCATCAAGACGTCAGAAACCAGCTACAGAGACACCAGTCTCCCACAAACCAAGCCAAAAGCGATGGCAGACGGAAATTACCTAAAGATAGACATAAAGAAAAAGTGCTTCAGTCGTGGCGGTTCAATGAAGCAGCGCCTCCTACGGTCAGCGATGAAGAGGTCCAAGCATTCCAAGAACCGTGGTGCGATGCGTGATTACGGTGGCTCTGCGCCAAAATCCAAGGGTGAGATAAAGTGCTTCGAATGCGGCAACACTGGTCATTGGGCCTTCAAGTGTCCCAAGAGGTTCATCAAGAAGCAGACCGAAGCCAATGATGAAGTGAGTCGGATTTACAAAAATACCGAAATGCGATTAGTTCCTCTCCATGAGTTGGATAGGAAATTTCAGACTCCAACTTTGGAGTCCTTTTGTAGACAAGTGGATAATTCAAGGGTTGTTGCACCTTTTACCCTTGAGAATGGAAAGGTCCCTGATCTGGTTGGGGAGGAAATCAAGGCTGTTATGAAATCGATCGGAGTCCCTGGGTTTAGGGCTGGTCAAGAGGTCACCATTTGGAGAACCCTGCTTGGCTTGTCAACTCTCTGTATTTTGCCAACTGGAAGTGGAAAGTCTCTCTGCTATCAGTTACCCTCAATTGTATTCAATGTGAGTCTTTTAGTTTTAAATTGATCATCAAATGAAATGTTTATCATTCTCTGATATATATTAAAGATAGCATAGTATGAAAATCAGCATGAAGCTGATATTGCTTGCTAAAATAAGTTGCAATTATTATCTCTGTGAGGTTGAAACTCTTGAAAAAATATTTGATGAATTTTTAGTCCAATTTTTTTCTGATTCCGTTATAATTCTTGATCGAAAGGTATAATAAAAATGGCATAAAAATACACCTTAACAAATTAGTTTTATGGATAAATGGGTTTGTACCCTCAAGAGTACTTCTGCGAACGAGGAGTTATCTGGACTAATAGGATTTATCGTCATGTTTGAGAATTAGAAAGAAGAGCAGCCCTTCAACAACAATAAGTACTTTTATTTCGGGCATACTTAACGAGTTGTTACATGCCTTATATATAGGTTGAGTAAATGTACATAACGGTATTTCATTGGCTCTTCGTTTGTCTCCAAGGTTAGGCGATGTAGTTGTTGATTTTACACTACTTATTATTGTGTTAGGTAAAATTTGGTGATTTTCTGGTTATTACCCTTGTTGCCATCCGATTTTCTCTGCCTTTTGCGTTGAGGGGTAGTCGTGATTGCATCGT
>JJOG01004362.1:0-15204 GCA_000715275.1 Gyrodactylus salaris
TTGAGGGCTTCCTTCTGAATTGAAAAGGACGATCCCGAGAGACCGTAAATCCTCTATGTTTTAGCATATCCTTTATAGATGCATATTGCTCATGAACAATGTAATCTCGCAGGTATATTTTTGCATATGTTTTTTCATCTCGCGAGGCTCCGAATGCAATTTCCATTTTTATGTCCTCGTTGTAAAACTTAAGAGCATTTATAACTGGAGTGATAGACATAACATCCAGATTGAAATTACTATGAATCATAATATTTTTTGTGCAGCTTGCCGGTTGGCGTCTCCGGCTTAGTGGATGTAGCACCGGTTGCAGGATCCTTTTCAGAACGTAATATTATCCCTAACAGGGATTACTATGGGCTTTGCAGATTGAGGAGTTCGTTTAAGTTTTTTTCCTTTCGGAACTTCTGCTGGAGCGGTCAATCCAATCTTCTGGGCCATAGTTAATGGGGGTCCAGCAGGTTGAGATGGAGGTTTAGGAGCAATTTTGATTGTTGGAGTATTTTTCGAGAACCTTTCGGGTTTCGAAGCAATCTCCTCAAAAGGAATGTTTAATGATGTCAACTGAGCCATATTTGCAAGCGCTTTCTTGAAGTATTCGATTATAAAGGCTTTTGGGTGTTCGATAAGCATATTTTCAAAAGCACGTGGTATTTCAAACATCGCACCAACCAAAAATGCGACCAACCAACGAGTTGCGTCGTTTTGTTTTACTAAATAAAGGGATCAATTATTAATTATAAATTCTATTGTGAGACCACAACTCTGGTCACACATCAATATAAAAATGAGTTAACCATTTAGTAATCACCAAGTTGTACTCTTCATTTACCAATTAAATCAATTTACCCTATCATGACTCATAAACTCGTAAAATATTCACTAACCTAAATATTTTTTGGTTACGGTTATTTTTACTAACCCTAATAACCGGTTAGTTGGTTAGCTGAACCCTACTGGACACTCTCAACAAAATGTGAGAAAACCCAACCTCAATGGTCCCTATTTTTATTATTCATTTTACTTTACTCGCCCGATTTTTTTCTTATTGATGAATCTCTGCAGTTGAGAGACTGTATTTAGAAAATTGCAGTTTAATCATGGGAGAGTTCGTCTGATGATTTACTTTATTTCGTCAGGAAAGAAAATCTACATAACTATTTTTCGAGTGGATTGCTTTGTGCAAAACTCAAGTAATCTATATGAAAGCGACTCTATATGGAGGCATTATATAATTTTTCCTTCACGCAAGATTGTAAAGAAGAAAATGATTAATAATCGCTGATTACTTTTTGTCAAAATTTATTCTTGTATCTTATTCAAATGTCAGACTTCCGTTTGAAAGGACCGATTTAGAGTTTAAATTAATTCTTTTAATTTCAATGCAAAAAAAATCTAGGAAGAAGGTGCTATTCGTGTCGAAATAATTTTTAGGCTCGAATAACCAGAAATTAGATCTCCTTAGGACTTTAGCGTCCAATCAAAAAGGAAGATGGATACAATTGTATATTTTAATTAGACTGATGTTAATTGTCATCTTTCTTTAAAATATCTTTCTAACTTTTTCGTATTATAATTAAAAAACACTTTTTCTTCAAATTAATAGTATTCATTTTACGATACAATGAAAAGCAGTCAAATTCGCTAATTTAACTAATGAGGATTTCTCTATTGATTTTATCTACAATACTGGTTTTTGTGCAGTAAATGATTGATTATGCATATTTTTGAACATTCTTACATACAAAAAGTCTACATAATTCAAATTTTGAATTATTTTCAGAGATGGTTTTTATCTACAAAAACACACCACTATAACGCTTGTATTTGAAAAGAGGGGATACGAAAAATGTGTCTTAGTTTATAAAAGGGCAGCTTGTTAACCGATATAATGTCTAATTTAATGTTTGACCAACAATGGTTTTAACCTTAAAATACTGGAATTGTATTCATAACTATTAAATTATACATCAAGTCCTGATGTTCGATTTTTGAACATGCGATATCTGAGAAACTAAAACATTTTGTGAAAATAGAAAATTACTTCTCTAGAATAGAAACCAATATGCTGATTGTGAATTTTGAATATATTTAAAAATAATAATTTTGGGACTTGATGGGTTTTATTTTTTCTTAGTTTTGAGGGTTTTGTTTAAATAGACATTTCGCGTATTTTCATATTTAAATCTGCAAATAATGACTCAATTTAAATATATTCTGTGTCGTAGAGGCTCGGTAGAATATATAGAATCGCCTGCTTTTGGCTTAATTATGACCCTTGAAAACTCCCTACTCAACATTATTTCCTATCAATATGGACATAAGTAGCCCTAATAAATGCAGCCTTTTCTTCAACATAATCTACTGTTGATAGAGAATTTTTAATTATTATTTAATTATAAAGTCTGTTGCCTTGGTAATTCCATTAAATAGATCAGGCTCATTTCAAGAAATCCCTTCTATTTTAATCACAATGACTTCGAAAGTATTTTTAATTTATTATTCTCTAGTATCCAATGGATACGATTGATATCACAACTCAAAATTGAAATCTTAAATTCAAGAATAAAAAGAGATGCTTCAAGTTTTATTGATTAGATTCTCCCTCCTTAGACTGAGTACTCTCCAACTATATAAATAAGCTGATTTTAATGAGTAGAAGGTGAGAACAATTTTACTTTTCCTAAAGAAGGCATTTTTATGAAAGTTTATCATCTTGACAGATCGTCGATCCAAGAAAGAGTGACATCAAATCTCAGATCTCTAGAATATGCTTATCAAATCTTCAATCCGATATTTTGATGGAGTTTGAATCCGAGTATGTTAAAATTGAATCCATTTATCAAGTTTATTCATTCCATCATGCTTCAAAATTATGTATAGAATGTTTACAGAAAAGTGACATCTGATAAAAGTAGCTAAGAAGTAGCCAAAATATCTCGTAAAATAAGCCTCTGATAAAAATTTTGTTTAGAGATTTGGTTTTATTGAGCCGCATTATATAAGATACCAAAAGCTACTTTATTGAAGCTGTTATTATTACTCATAAGTTATTAGTAGGGCTAGCCAAAAATAATTATTTTAAGGCAAAAATGTGCGAGGTATTTATGTATTAAAACTATGTTTATCTTAAAAAGGCTTAGATCTGTCTTGATGACATAATATTTAGATTTAATCATTTTACAGAAGGATTGTTATTTTAAATCTCAAGTCTTGTCATCTAAAATATTGTTTCTTCATTTCAAAATTTCTTAGATAAATAATTTATCTATGTAAACTAGAGATAGCTCCATAGAGGCCCGGCCTAATCTAAAAATGAAATAATCAAAGTCACTGATTGGAGGAAAAGAATTTAAAGGGTTCTTAGATCGAGAAATTTTTCTTAATGAATAAATTGTGACATTATTAAAAATTGTCTTCTGTTACAAAGTACGCTTTGACCTTTCCGGATTTTTTATCAATATTAAAGGAAATATATGCAAGGCTATTGATCAACATTGAAATTAGGGCACTGCTTTTTGATTTTACCTCTTTTAGATCGCGCACAATCTAGACATGATTTCACGAGGAACTGTGTGTTAAATATCTATTCTAAGTGTTGGAAACAGACCAGAATAATCCTATTCAAATTAATTTGAACTTATGCCAAAACTTAAACCGGGATTTTCTCGACTATCTAAAGATTATGTGAGAGATGAGATTAATATTTGGGAACTACATGAAAAAATGCTATCCTTCAGAAGAAATGTTCTCAACTAAAAGCCTTTTGTTAGGAAGATGTGACTGATGCGCGATATCTAGTTTAAAAAATTGCCGGAATTTCGAAATCTAAACGGAGAATATTTTTCAAACAATCTGATCATCTTTAGGAGCGGAATAATTTGCTTGAACAGAATATTCAGTAGCCTTTAAAAAGCGAGAAAATCTATGGCGGCCATTTGAATTTATTTTTACATTTATTTTTAACATATCAGAGTTTTGACCATAGTAGATAGATTTAAAGCGCAAGAAAGATGGAAATAGCCTCAGAATTAGTTCCACAACATATAATTGAGCAATCTAAAGCGATTCCATCTTATTTCAAAAAGCAGTGCCCTACTCTATATAAACTAAGGTTCGAATGTACAAGAAAATCTTCTTAGTTGTCGACGAAACTGAAATAGACTCGATTACAAATGGGAAATCTAATTGGTTTTTTAATAAGTTTAAATGTAATACGCGATAATTTCCGTCTACTGATATCTGATTCAGCCAGATACATGATTAAATCTTTAGATAAACTAAAAATCTTTTATCCGAAAATACATCATATTGTTTTACTTCACAATCGTTCTATGCCACAAACTCCAGTTGTAACTCAATGGGCACTTGGCTCAATGCTTGCAGCTATTATTCTGATAAACCTCCTCAGATTAAAGAAATCTTTTCATAGTCAGAAGGTAATGGGAAAATTTTAAGTCGAGTTAAAGACGCTCTTACAAAAGAAGATCTTAGAAATAAGCTCTTGATTGAGAGAATTATCTTCAATTAGCAGAATTGATAACGCATTCTCTCTGGGCTTATCCGATATTTATATGTACTGGGCCACTGCTAATTGAAAAATAGTTTATCCAGATCTCACAGTTTTGAGGATGCTGAATACAATTTCGATAAACAAATTTCTTCAAATAACCTCAATTATCTTTTGGATAAGCACTACTCATAAGTAGAGAAAAAACACTATTTTTAGATAGAGCTGTGATGAATCCCTTTTTTCGTCCAATTTTTTATAGAAAATTAGTTTTTAATTAACTCTAAATACAAAAACAAACTTTTCAACCATGCATTACTTATGAGTAGAGCTTATCCAAAATATAATTGAGGTTGTTTGAAGAAATTTGTTTATCGAAATTATATTCAGCATCCTCTATATTTCACAAAACTGTGAGATCCGGATAAACTTCAATAAGCATTGGCCTATGTATGATTGATATATTTGGAGAGCAAATCAAAATAATTTCAAAGGAATGATGTTTTAAAAGAAATTGGCTTAGATGAAGCTATTAAAACTTGAGTTTATAGCAAAAAGCATATGGTATTTTATATTTTTGAGCAGAAAACATGATATTCCGATAATGAATTGAAAGGGAACAATTTCTTATTTCTATGGGTATCTGTTGATGACAATAACTTCCAAAACAGGTAAAACTTTAAAGATTAAAAAACGAAAAGATATTTTTTAATTTCCTCTAATTTTCTGCCTTACTAACTTTCTCCGATTTAGCTCTTGACACACTTCAAACTTGAGAGCTTGAAGTTTTCTTTTTTTCTTCTTGGAATTGAGTTTCATAGCCGAGTCTAACTCTCTTCGGGTTCACATGACGGGTTATAATGGGGGAGGAAGGTTTGAAACTATTTACAAAGTAAATATCAAGGAGGGAGGGGACCGGAATCGAAACCACGCCATATGAGATATCATATTTATTGGACTTCGGGAACAATCCACTACACCATCCCTCCTTTACTTGATAAATAGCTGCAAACCCTTCTGCCACATTATAACTAGGGCACCAAAAAAGCATATTTAGCGTATTTTGATATGATGTTCCTTGAGCCCTATTTATAACCCCTAATTTTAACCAAAAGGCATTTAGACTCAGCTATAAAACACAAATTCTAAGAAAAAGTTGAAATCTCTTCGAAAAGACAATAACATGGTCATCACAACAATACTGTTTACAGTACTTGTATCGCCAATATCTTTACCGAGAAATTCACATATCTCAAATAGTATTATTGATCGTAAACTATGCAGCGACTATACTAATTGCTTATGTTTTCGAATATAAAGAAGCGTGATAGTGAATCTTATTACAACTTAACCCTTTATGTCCAACGTTTCCGGTATATAGGATATTGATCCTTCCCAATACTAGAAGACGAAAATCGACATTTTAGGATTTTGTTTGATTCGGTCTGTGTAATGATAATTTCTGACATCTAATAAACTATATGCACCATCAAACATGTCAAGCTCGGTTGATTCCGAGAGTTCTGATGCGGGGATTTTTAACATTACAATACATGATTTTTTCTCGTCTTATTGACTCTCGAGAAAATTAGATTCCAGAAAAATCAACTCGGTTGGTACCTGAAACAAGTATCTTTTCAACAAAAAATGCTTGAATGCTTGAATGCTTTTAGAATTAATCCGACAATTCTCTTTTATCTAGTGAAGAAAAATAAATTTTTTCTTTTACTGAGCTCAATGCATTTCAGATAATGGGAATAACAAGCTTATATGATATATAACCAATAGTTAAGACCCCTAGATTTTTACCCATGCATTTAATTTTATATCAAAGGCATAAACGGCGGCTTGCGATACGTAACGAATGCAGATTTATTCGAAGTTAATTTGAATGAAGAAAAAACAATAAAAGTGACAATTAATGACACTTAATGCAAGAAATATACACAAAGCAAGCTTGAGAGTTTACACATTAACAAGGTTTCCACATTAACGGCGACACATACATTTTTTTGAAGGAGATTACTAGATTATAACATCAAAAATGCATGTCCTAGAATAATATGGAGAAGAGCAAGAGTTAAATTGCTTCCAAATTCTTGCCGCCAAACGAGTCAAAACAGAGGAAAATGTTACAAAAAAGATACAATTTTTGCCCAAAACAAACCATTAGGAAAAAAATATTATAAGAATTTATTGAACATTCGTACCCAGATTGTTTTCAAGATAAAAATATATACAAAATTTTAAAGTTGATCTTTTTCGTTCTAGTTGAAATTGTATAATTTTATTTCTCTTTTTTGCAGATGTATTCTTATCCTATAATTACTCTGAAATATTTTTGTAAATATTTTAAAATACCAATTGAGATATGATTCCCTTATTTAAAATGTAAGAAAAAATAATAATTAGATATTTACTTCGTCAATATTACGTAGAGGATTGTAATAGTAAACTATTTGTTAAATAGTTTCAAACCCTTCTTCCCCATTATAATCCCTCATGTGAATCCGAGAAGAGTTAAACTCAGCAATGATTCTCGATTCAATCTTTTTCCCCCATATTAATATTTATTTTAGGATTTAAATGCCCTTGAAGTTGTTTCCTATATATAGTTAGTACATGTGAGATTAGCAGGACATTTCGTGCCAATGAAATAATAAACCACTCTGATTGACCAAGACTTTTCATTGGTCAATTTTCTTTAAAGATGAAAGACAAATAAAAATACATTTTTTCTTGTGTGAAAAGGATATTTTCTAAATAAAGGAGGGGCGAGTCAGCGAAAAAGCAATAAATTATTCTCATCAACCTCTTTTATTCAATTTCATTTTATCCCGGCTGTCCAATATATAGGACACAGAATTTGAGCAAAGTAAAAAAGGTAGGAAATTCTTATAATCAGAATTTACAATAGAATCCTGCTATTTTCTTAGAAATTGGTTTGCGTGCCAACATTAGCTGAATATGAAAGACATGTCTTAGGACTTGATGAGCTAATCAAGATTAAATTGCGTTGAAATAAAATACTCCATAAAAATTCCCATTATAACATGGGAAAATAAAATGTCCATGTGAAAGTTTTTTTGATGCAGTTTCTTTCCAGAAATTGAAAGAAATTTGATCTTATATTAGTTTACGAGTCATATTCAGTTCATAGACACTTGACAATTATTTTTCTTATAATCCAATAGAAGTTCATTATTTTCAGATTACTCTTATTGGTCGAATTAAAAGTATTCTAAACTTTTATGAGCGTGCATAACATATGACAGGTGTCTTGGCTAGTAAGCTATGACGAACCAAAGAGAGTTTAGTTTTAAAAATATTAAATACTATTGGTTAATAAGATTTCAAGTGTTTAGGCCCCTCATAATTGAATGCAATACACAATTCATTTAAAAGATAAATATTCATAGATGGATAGTATCCATTGGATACCTAACCTTACCGATTTAATAATAATTTAAGTAAGCCCTTTAATCTCTGCAAAACAAAGTATTACTAGTTGAGGTTCGATATTCAAGTTTATTGGCTTGCATATTCATGGTAACGATTTTTTTCTCATTGATTCCATCTAAGATGTTAACTTATTTCAAGAATGAATGGGGAAATATAAGATTTTCAAAAAAGAGAATCTTTAAAAATCAAAATTTATCAAGATTTTTTTAAAAATTAGTAAATATTGATATTTTAAAAAAAAATCTATCCTTTTGGCTTTTTCGAAGTGTCTTGCTTCTCATCCAACACCTTCTTGCTTCTCTTATTCGATTGCTTTTCTAGGAAACGTCGCCAACGCGAATGTCGTAGATTGTTAAAGTCCCTTTCATTACTGATTACATCGAGATATTTTGATAGATCTAAGAGTTCTCTATCTGTTTTGTTATTTGTGTGCGCATCTCTGTAGGATTTTATCTAGAATTTATTTCAATTATTTTTAAAATATGCAATTTTTCCTAAAATAATATGCAAAAATATTATCAATAAATCTCGTTTAGTTGGAGAAATTTCTTGCATAATTTACAGACGAGAATATCGTCAAGTTGTGTTTAATAGAATCTTTTGTAAAAATTTGAATTTGGTGCGACTTTTTATTCCTTGAAAGGTTATTTAATCTTTGATTTAATTAATTTCTTAACCCTTCAACTTTCAATAGATGGATTTCAATCTAAAGAATACCTTGCCAAAGTTTGAGTCAGAAATTCGTATTATTTCAGTGCGTATCCTAGGAAAAACGTTGATCTGGCTAGCTATCAACATTGAATCGACATGTTGGTTACGGATTTTTAAAGATTACGATAAAGAGCTTTGTTGTCGGTAGATTTTTCAGTATTTGTTAAAAATCTGATTTGAAATCCTCTGGCAAAAATGCTAGCTAACCTTGAGTCCGGATTTGGGATTCATCACAAAATTCCGACTGCAGTCATCAAACATGATGGTATTATGCGAATCGTATTGAGGATATTTATTCCATATAACGGCCAGCGGCTTCACTTCCTTAACGCCACTTTCCCCATAGTGTACGCTGATCATGCCGCCAGAGTCTACAAGGCATAGGATCTTGAATGGCAGGTCAATGTCGATACCGATGACCTTATTAGCAGGTTGGAAGGTCGCTTCAGCCTGATTTTCATTGAGCAAACGCTTGACTTTTTGAATGTCTTGTTTATTTATAATGCACATTTCACTCAACTTCGCTAGGATCCACGAGATGCTTGTGGCTGACCAAAAGATTATGTCATACTTTTCATATGCCTTACACAGGAACTCAAACAGATATGGCCTCGCTAGTTCTTTCGCATTTTGAGCGCTGGATATGTGATCTAAAAATATATACTTTTCAGTTATTTAATCTTCCTAGCGAATCAACCAGAAATAATTAATATTTCCTAAAAATGTCTGTTTCAAATCTCTATTTTAACACTAAGTATAATTTCTAGTTTTATAAAATTCTTTCCAGAAAAGATACAAACGCCTTTAAGACCAGATGATCCTTGATGGCGGATATAGTTTTTTCAAATCAAAAGAACATTTAATCCATAAATTCTTGAAATTATAATAAATGGTTTTAATGTGTTACAGTGTAACAGTGTTACACCACAAACCGAAACTAAAGAGCAACTAGTTAAGGAATGATATACAATGTATAATATACATATACATTGTATATTATACAATGATGTGTCAATTTATTTGATTAATTAATAATTATTTAGTAGGGCGTACCAAAGTCATTTAACGAAAGTTAGGTACAGCTAAAAATGAAAAGAGCTAAGCGAAAGAAAGAAGTCTGTTGTATTGGTTTTTTCTTAAATTGTTGGGAAATTGCTCCTTTTCTCATTCGAAGTTTTACCTTTTCCCAAAAAAAGATTTGAATTTTAAAATGAACAAAAATATTTAATTGTAAGAACATCGTTTCTTTAAACTCGAACTCATTATTTATTAAATAATATTTAGTCGACTTCTAGTCTAGAAGTTCTAGATTATAAGGGCTACTATCAAGTAGATTGTATGACTTTAGATTATTTTCTCTGATTACCCAGGAGTCAGTGACTCTTCGAGTCACTCGTGACGAGTGTCAGAGTGAAGACGATAAAATCTACCTATCACAAAAAAGATGTTGACACCCTTGACATAAAGTGGGTATAAGAACTCGGTTTGATTTGGAAACACGTGGAAAATATTTTTTACTGTTATAAATATGTGTAAGCGAGAAGAAACTAAGTACATCGCATTCGACTGCTTGTTACTGCAGTTTAGACAGCTTAAGAAATAAGAATAACTCACCAAATATCGTGTAGTCGATATCGAGGACAAGTAACTTTTTTCCATCCCTTGGGGCATTCAGAGTTTCAAATTTATAATTCTCTATTCTCAACTGAATCTTTTCCAAGTATATTGGCCTGAAATAAAGAGAAAGAAACAAACATTTTATCATACGAAACACTCTCTTCGTCTTCACTGTCTTCTGGAATTTTATCGCTTGATTCTTTCGGGACTTCTTTGACAATTTTCTAAAGACAATTCGAACAATTCAACCAACTATTTGGGATTCTGTTGAGCCAATGAGCATTAGTTTCTTGTTTTCAGTCCATTTAAAGTCTGATAGTGGGGTTGCATCTGTGATTTCACCCTTTTTTAATGTCACTAGCCCGAGGATCTTTTGATTTTCAGGTAATATTTTAGTCTGTTCAAATATCCTATTCTTTAGCTCAAGTAAAGTAGTATTCTCTGCAATGTTATCAATGACGATGACTTGTCCATTGAATTTTATTGGAATTTTCATTTGAATAATCTGTTCTACAAAAATAAATCTCTCCAATCAATAAATCAAATATTAAAAGTTTTAATCGGTAATAAGTTTGAAAATTATATGAAAAAAATCTTGTTGATTGAGAATTTCTATGCTGGTTCCCACAAACAGTTCATTGATCAGCTCCATTATTTTGTAAAAGATGATTACGAATGTCATTTCATCCAGGTACCTGCAAAGAAGTGGCATTGGTCAATGCGAGTTGGAGCTTTGGTGTTGAGGGAAAAAATTCCTGATGAAGAATATGACTTCCTTTTCACTTCTATCTCTTTCAATCTTTCTGAATTGCTGGGAATGTTACCTAAACTCATGAAATCAACAAAAATATTATATTTTCATGAAAATCAACTCGTCTATCCAATAAAAAATGAAAAACAAACCAGGGACTTTCAGTTTGGGTAATAATTAATTCTCACATTTATCAGTTATAATCAGATAGTTTCAGCTATTGCATCAGATAAAATTTTATTCAATTCAGAATTTAATCGAACTTCATTTTTTGCAACAATTCCTGCCTTTTTGCGAAAATGTCCAATAACAATACCCAAGAATTTCTTGAACGATTTAATGAATAAAGCGTCAATTCTACCCATCTTCATTAAACGACCAGAAGCCTATTCAAAAGACGCAATTATTGAAAATATCAAAAACCGTCAAGATGAGCCATTGCGAATTGTCTGGCCGCATAGATGGGAACACGACAAGAATCCAGATTCGCTAGTTAAAGTTATAGCCAATATTTGCAAAAAAGAAAATGTCAAATTCTACATATCAATCCTTGGAGAGTCAACAAATGACATTCCGAAATCCCTGCTTGAACTTTTCAATGATCCCGTCTGTCAGAAGCATATAGAAAATAAAGGTTATCAGAGTAGGCATGATTACTGGAAGATTTTGGCCAACTCCGATGTTGTTCTCTCAACGTCATTTCACGAATTCTACGGGATTTCCTGGCTTGAAGGAGTTTCCGTGGGGTGTGTTCCATTATGCCCAAATCGCTTAGTCTATCCAGAACTCATCTGTAAGGAGACTACTTTTGATAAAGGCTGTCTTTATAATACTGATGTCCAGCTAGAGAAAACTCTTAACAACTGGATTACGCGTCCTAAGCGTCTACGTAATACAATTGTTGAGTACATTATGAGAGATTTCGAAGGTCTTTTGAATATTCCTGAAATATTCAAAGAGGAAGTTTCCAAGAGAAAATATTGTAAATTATTTGAATGAAAAAAAGTTGATAGAAATATCATGATAGTTTCTTGTAATTTATCTCTGGAAAATATAAATCTGCATAATGTAATTGTTTAGCTAGTGCTGATCTCGTTTCTAGGTAGTCTTGAGTCCTTTGGTAGCCTTTTGAGGAAAGGATTTTCGATTGAATTCTCTCACCAATACTTGGCCTCTTAATTAAGTGAAATAATTCATTTAAATCAGGTTAGTTATATTTTTTCACGTGTTTAATGTAGGCAAATTATTTACCTAAAATAAATTTGCCACATTCTACCTGAAATGCTAGATTTCACAAAAATAGGTTTTTCAATACCTTTAATTAGAGCTCCTTTCTTGAATAAAATATTATTTTTGGCCTTAAAAGACACTAAGAAGTTCAACTTTTAGGGTCTACAGACAAGTCCTGAAAACTTTCTCAGAGGCAAGTACTTACTTCGTTAATGTATAGATAGGTCTTTGACAAAGTACTGGAATTGGACGTCGAGTTAAATCCAACAATGGGACTAGAAGGATAGCAGTTATAGGTCTCGAATTCTTCAAGAATCTTTGGTATCAAAAAGGACTCAACACAGTTGGACGATTGGAAGCGTTTCCTCTGATTTGACAAGAGCTTTTCGTTGAAAACAATCTTGAAGCTATCTACTCTCGGAATAGAAAAGAGAAAATGGCCTTCACCAGTTGGCGAGGAGAAACCTGTCTCAATTTTGAAATGGTCATCTGAGAATGCATAGACCCGGATTTTATGTAGAGGAAATACAATAACAAGAGGATGTTTTGTTATTTTGCTCTTTTTCTTGACATTGGGATAGATACAGCAAGAAAACGATGAAAAGAACTCGACGTTTTTGACTTGATTATTTTTCAAATAGTTCAATGAGACGATTTCATTTTCCAGCATCTTTTCATTGATGACTGAGAATAATATTATGTTAGAGTCTTCAAAGAATAAATAACCATTGAGATTTAAAGATTTCATTTCTACATGATCAGAATTTAATTCTATTTGCTGAGAAGATTTGAGACTTGTAGAATCCAAGTTATTGTTACGAGCTAAAACTCCTTTAAAATAGCCGAGAAGTTTACAGGGAAACAACGGCCAAACTGATGGAATGAACATTTATTCAAAATTGTCTCATGGTATTATTCCAATGATTTTAACAACACTTCAAATTCTAAATTTGTTTAAGTTCTAAGTACAATTCAAAAAATTGATAATTCCAATGTCAAGTCAAGAATGTTCTCCAGTACGTAAACATAGGTCCAAGCGTTCTAGTCATGTCTCAAAGAAACACAAAAAGGAAAAGTATGTAGAAAAAAATGAATCAACAGAAAAGCAATCTGATGTTAACATACTTCTTGGGCTCACTGGCGGTGCCTACATACCTCCTGCCAAGTTGAAGGCTATGCAGGCTAAAATAACAGACAAGAAATCAGACGCCTATCAACGTATCGCATGGGAAGCTCTAAAGAAATCTATTCATGGACTTATTAACAAAGTTAACGTCTCGAATATTGCAGAAATTGTCAAGAAAATCCTTTCAGAAAACATTGTTCGTGGCAGAGGTCTGTTTGCTCGATCTGTTCTCCTAGCGCAGTCAACATCGCCAACCTTTACCCATGTCTTTGCTGCCCTCATGGCCATTATAAACACTCGATTGCCACAGGTGGGAGAATTAGTCCTCAAAAGATTGGTTAATGACTTCAGAAAATCCTTTCGGAGAAATCAAAAAGATCGCTGTCTCACCGACGCCAACTTTATCGCTCATCTCGTTAATCAGCGCGTTGTGCATGAGTTGATTATTCTCGAATTATTAACTTTACTTCTTGAACAGACCACGAATGATTCAGTTGAAGTGGCTATCATGGTCCTGAAGGAGTGTGGCCTATACTTGCACTCTGTCGTGCCACAGGGCCTCCATGGAGTCTTTGAGCACCTGCGGAAGATTCTCAACGAAGGACATTGCGATAAGAGGGTCGGTTACATGATTGAAGTCCTGTTTCAAATTAGACGAGAAAAATGGTCAGATTTCCCCACAATAATTGAAGATTTGGACCTGGTTGAAGAAGAAGATCAAATTGTGCATTCTTTATCACTTCTCGATGAGATAGACCCAGAGGAAAGACTCAATGCGTATCGATTTGATGATAATTTTGAGGAAAATGAGAAAAAGTATGAGTCTATTAAAGAGAACTTTCTCGGTGTGGAATCTGACGATGATAATTCAGATGATGATGAAGACGAGGAAGAGGCTGAAGAAGGCGAAGAGAATACCACCAAGGGGCCTGTTAAAGATGGACAGACTATCATTGATCAAACGGAAACCAATCTAGTGAGTTTTCGTTCTATTAACCAAAACTTTGGTAATTTCTTGGCAGTAAAAAAAATTAAATCAACCGAAAATTTTTACTTTGATTTTATTCTTTATGTGAGATTTCCTTTCAGTCTATTCAAATCAGTAAATATATACAGTAGCATAAATAAAGATAATAAATTAGACACCCTAAAATAGTATTGATACAATTTATCAGGTTAATTATAAGTAGATCGACTAACTTTATTGGTATCTCTAAAGTAACGTTTTATTTATGTTACTAAATTTGTTAACAGATTATTCATTACGATACTATGCTCAACCTTTTCAAAAAAATCTTTAAAAGGTGTGATCACAGTATCAGATCTCCCAAAAAGACAGTCTAACCAATCAGCTGTAGGTTAGACAAACAGCCAATCAAAATCATTCTATCCTAATTAAGCTGTCATTGTGTCTTGATTAATCATACAAATACACCTAACAGTTCCAAACCATTGACCAACATGAATTTCAGTCTGTGTATTATACTAATCGTTAACCAATAAAATTCGAGCAACTTGATGTATTCATGGTCTTTAATTGAGACGCGGTATAATTTTCCTATTACATCATTCTACACGTTTTCCATGTAATGATAAAGGCATTTTTAATCAAAACAGAATGACATAAAAGGCAAAGGTCAATTATAAATTGGAATGATTGAGAAATTGTCATGACTTGCCGTCAAAAATGTACAGCTGTACATTAGGTTGGTATCATGTGAAGGAATATGTGAAATACTGCTCTCAAAATGGTAACACAATGATATAATACATTCTTATAGTTGAATTAAGTCTCAT
>KL567054.1:0-16977 GCA_000715275.1 Gyrodactylus salaris
AGCAAAGAAACCTTCATATTCTCTTCTTGTATTAAGGCTTCGATATCATTCTTTGATATTCTTTTTATGAGACAATCTTGAACTCCAGCAGGGTCTACTTCAAATTCGAGAGCGGTAATCCTCTCTAAGCAGTCTTAAATTCTCGAACTAGATGATTCAAACTGCTTTATGATTGGAATTTATTTCGAATAATTGCTATGAATTACGAATAAATCCTTGTCCAGATCTCAATGTTGTACATCAGATTCAGCTTTCCGAACGAGGATTCTATCGTCTTCAGAGTTCAAAACTATATCACGGACTTTTTTGAATTAGTGAATCTGTACTAATTTAGTACTACTAAGTATAACAGAGACTATGATTCATGTCACACAAGAGCTTCTTCTCAATACGATTGGTTCTTCATTGAAAATGATACTTTTTCCACCTCATAAAGTGTGAATTTGAAAATAGGTATTTTTCATAAAAAAGGCAAATACCTATTTATTTAGGGGCATCTCTATAAACTGGGAGTCGGTTTTTAAGAGTGTTTGAGAGCTAACTAACAACATATCAATTTATAAGAATAAGGCATTTGGTAGCCCTAGTTATGAGTCTTGACTAATGACAGTCATATGATTTTTTGAAAAAGAAGATTGATTCTTTAAAAATAAGAATTGAACTCTAAACCAAAATTATATTTTATTTTAGAAAATAACTTCTAAAAACGTCCCCACAATAGTACACATTTAAATCATCAAGCTGTCAAGTTTATAATCAAGATTTTCTTCGAATTATAGCCTAAAAGATATATTCTTGAAAGAATTGAGATAACTGTGACTCATAATCTTTGATCCGATTCTGGATTAGAGTTTGTACTATTACAAGTTTTTTAACTGAAACAAATTCTCTGTTTACATTTTAAGCATGATTTCTTTGTTCCAAAGTTTATTTTATAGCTTGACTGAAACTGATTATGATCATTCATTAATATCTTTTCTCATAGATGAACATCAACACGATAATACCAAAGGTTTGGTTCGGCTTCATCGGCCTCATCGAGGTCAACAAGAGCAACACAGAACTATCCAGATCAAAAGCCAAGGTAAGTATTCTACTAAACGCATAGGCCATCCTAGCTCTTCACCTACAGCATCTCGACAATATTCGAGAAGGAACTCACCGCAATATTTGATGAGAACTTCAAAGAAGGCGAGAGCACTTTCATAAGCTTTGAAGAATTTGAAAAGTTTATGCTCAACAATCTGTTGCATGAGCAGAAGGAGGAACCGGAAGAGAAGAAGGCGATCGATATAGACCGGAAAATCTTTATCAACACGAATGAAAAGAGCCAGGTGACTGAAACCCAGCTGAGTGACGCTTGTTGGGCCTTGTGCAAGAAGACTCAAGTTAACCGGGAAACCTTGGAACTTTTGAGGGATAGTGTCTGCTTCACTTTTTGGAATATATTCATCATGTCGGCCATGACGGATGAGGAGACTGGCAAGGTCATAATTCCGGTGATGATTGACCTCCAGGAGTTGAACTTTATCTTATCACACCTGCTCAAAGAGGTCGGATATGACATTGGCATGAAGAGGGCTATGAAAGAGAAGCTGGAGCTGTTGGTGTCGAAGGTGCGCAATAAGCTCAACTCTGAAGTGAGATTTAGCGACATGGGTTTTGAAATAGAGAATCTATCATCCAAGCGGATGAAGCATTTTGGGACCGTGCAGAATTAGGCACAAAATTATTTCATTAGATTATTTAATACTATTCTATATTCAGTTAATTTTATACTTGTCTATGAGCAATCCTGTTTTGAATATGGCGCGTCATTTTTTTCTTTGAATAAGCACGAATTTATTCCTCAAATTTTATTCTAAATTTCGATACAACATTAGTTCACTGTGTAATACACAGTGTGTATAAAAGAAATTTTACGCAAATGCAAATCTTCTCTAAATGAAATAATCTATTAATAGACTGATGTAAACTTCTTTTTTCATAATTTTAAATCATAATCAAAAAGTTATATTCGCGATTCTATCAAATATCTTTAAGACGTGTGAATTATCCTTAATGTGTAGGGACTACTACATGTTTTTTTAACTTAACGTATGAGTAAAAACTTATGGCCTTTTTAAGTATACGAATAACAGTCGAATTTATTTATTTAAAAAAACCACCAAGTTTCTTGTAAGGTATGTCATAAGAATTTATCTTAATTGAAAGAATGCAACTTTACAAAATGATGGAATCTAATTGAGGATTAATGCAAAAGTCTTGATTTAAGAAATGAGTGTTTTCCTCCTATTCTAGGAGGACGATTCTAATTCCATCGATCAGCCGATAGATTTCCCGGAATCCCTCGAAGTATTCAACGAGCTTGTCCAGGAGATGAACATAAATTCATTTATAATTCTAGAAATCCTACAAAACTACTTCAAGTCACTTCAATTGGGTTTCATCAAACAAGTGGGTTCACACAATGCTTGCCTTTTCTTTACGCTTCATACCCTTGCAGATAATAATTATCCACAACTCCCCCGTTCAATCACTTGACCATGAAGACTTGAGGTTGAGAAATGTTGAGATTTCAGTTAATTCCTTCAGAGGAAAAATTTACCTTGCTTAGAAATGCAGACTCCATGAATGAACCTTAGTCATGAAAATATGTTGTTCTTCTAAGCCCACAGCTGGCAGTGTAGAAGTTTAACCTGATTCGATTTTTCATCAAAATAACATCTAGATAATTATATGTCAGGTTATAATCAGATGAAATATCTTCATAACTTGACTAGAATATTTCGTACAAAACCGATTGAATAATTCTATTGGCTATTTCAAGGGAGTTGTCCTGAAGAACAAGGAGCATAGTTCGAAGGCGAGCAATTCCCCGTCAAAGTACACCACATGCCAAGTCTATCCCGGCCTAATCATAATCGGAGATGATGAAAAGGGCGAAGATAAGAAGATCTCTTTCACGCTTGAGGCTGACACTTTGATTGAGGTAGGAAAAACCTTTTATTGGGCCTGGCTTTAGATTTTATAATTTCTTTTTTAGTCATTCGCTCTGAAGGACAAAACGAAGCTGATCTATCGAATAAGAGCTGTAGACAATAAGAGGCCCTTGTTTATGCTCGAATTTCATGACGCAAAAGAGCAGGCCAAATGGGTCGGAGGTGGGAATAGTTTTTAAGAACCTTTCTCGTTAGAGAGTTCTCTTTGTTTTAGCAAATCGCAAAGGATTACCTAGAAATTGTCGAAAAAGTTGGAAATACACCACAAGATACGCTAATTTGGTTAAATCGCAATTTTGCGTTTCTTAGAGTTTGGTATAAAATAAAATTTTCAACGATTCTCATTAGCTTGTTAGATTAAAACAGCAAAATTTAAATTTGATCTAATTACTGTGTCTTTTGGGTGTCTGGCCTGTAGCTTTGAAATCTCAAAATTGGCCAACAAGTCTAAAATCATAAATATTAAAAACTGAAAAGTTGTTGAAGGAATATTCACGAGAAGGACATGTCCGCAATTTTTTATTTTGAAAAAGATACACGGGGAAAGAAAATTGTAATTTTTCCCAGATAAATCAAAACTTTATTAGTTCATGGAACTCCATTTGTGAAAGATAATCCACACTTGTCGTAACCAAGCAACTTGATGAAACTCACAAGTTTATGGGAGCTACAAATCTAGCTAGAAGAACAATGCACATTTGTGAACGGCTACAGAAGGCTTAAAAATGGTTATATTTCTGGTAGCCCTCATAATAACTCTTGGTTGACTTGTCTAAAAGATTTTTATTGTCTCTTACTTTGTCACGCGAAGAGAGAGAAAAAAAATCAAAATATGAGTTTAAGTTTAGGCAATAATGTCTTTTTCTGTGTTCCTCACTCAACAATCACGTGAATTGTCCCATTATTTGAATGAATTGAGGAAATTTATGATTAATGATTAATTTATCAGATTGACATTTGGAGATATTTACATAACCTGTGTAGATTTGAGTTTTTTGAAAACAAAATAGGAAATTTAACAAAATTTTCTACACCAAAATTAAATCGATTTCTCATTTAACATGAACAAGCGATGAACCACGCAATAAAGCTCTACCAAGAAGGAATCGAATATCCCGCCCTACAGGAGTGTCGTGAGAGGGATAGCAAGCGGAGGGAAAAGAGACAAAAGAAGATTCAGGAGAAGAATGCTTGGCTCGCCTTGAGCGAGGAATCTTTGAGAGTTAGTTTCCCCTAAACACCTAGCTACTTGAGAGTAGTAATATTTTTTGATGTAGTTTCGTGAAGAGGTTTCAAAAGAGATTAGATCTCTCAAGAGTGAGATGTCAAAGTTGAAACGTCAAAATCACCAGTGGGAAGAAGAGAAAGACGCTTCTGTGAGGGTAAGTCCATGCATTTCTCCGAACAGTGAAGAAAAAAAATGTAATTAACTTCTTATTTTAGAAATATTTTCGAATATTTAAACTTCTCAATGAATTTTCTTCTGTTTTTAATTTCCACCTCATATTATGATCTGAATAAATAACTCTAAGAGCCTTAATAATTTCTCTGTTCAATTTTCACAGTAAAATTTTTATTTACTTCAATATCCGTTCGACCAAATTCTTGTGTCTTCTATTTTTAAATGTCACATATTTCTTAATTTCGAAACCCCTTATTCGGGTAGCTATTAAAACTTATTAGCTGAATAGATTTTTTAAACGATGAAGTCATGTTTTATATTTTTTAAGAAATGCTCAGAGATTGAAAAGAGCCTAGAGAGAAGGGAGTTTGAGATCAACCTGTTGAATGAGCAAGTTGACCGCCTAGAAAAGTTAAGTCAGAGACTACAAGTTGACTTGGTTGGAATAAAAATTGAAAACTCAAACATAACAGAGTTGAACGAAGATTTGGTGAGTAGCCCAAAGGTGGTGAGTTTTAACGACTTTTTGCAAGAATTTCATTCAATTATACTCACTCTATGGATTATAGGCTGCAAGACTAGAGGCTGAGCTGGTCAACCTGGAGAGGATGGCGGAGCAATTTGAAGAGTTCAAGAAGCAAAAGGACGAAAAGATATCTGATCTGGAGAAGAAATTGAGTTCAACTTCAGAAGATAATATTTAGATGATTTATAATTACATATTATGAAATGACTTTCTGCGTTTTTTCGAATCTTTCTTGGTTGACGAATCAGGGTTCCTAGCCTTGGTCCTCTTTGAGCCTGATGGGGTCTTATCAACGTTTAGAATTGGTACATCTGACACTGTCAGCTTAGGAATCGGTTTCGGAATATGAGATTGAGAGAAGCCATTCTTTAGATCCCGGAGACCGAAATAACTGTACTGATAGTTGATTTTAGTGAGAGTTGAGCGAATTTGTGATAATTCATCCAGTTTATTGAATAGAGCGTCAGAAACTTTGAAGTCAAAGTTTAGTTTGACTGGTTGATGGGATTCAACCTTCTTTTCTTTGGCTTGAAGTGACTTTGAGCGCTTCATGAATCCCATCTGAAGCAAGGATTCTGGTATTCCGAGGTCTTTATCATTCTTTTCTGTCATTTTGCAGCTTAATTTCAAAATATTTGATAGCTTGAACAAAATTTGTTGAATGATAATTGTTTTAAAATGGAAGGCAACTGTTCGAAATTGAGTGAAAATTTACATCGAGATGACTTTTCTCAATTATTTACCCGAATATCAGCTATTTCACGCGTCGCATTCGAAACTCAATTTGAGGATATCTGTAAGCAAGAAAAAATCCAAGATATTCCCCCGAAAGTGTCATTTAGACAATGTCAAGCTCTTTTGCAATTTCAGTATCAAATTAATGAAAGTGATCTCTCTGAATTTTGGCGCCTAACAGATTTCGACTCTGATGGATTTCTCAATATTGCAGAATACTGCCTCTTCTCTCATATTTGTAATGTCTTTGTACAGAAAAAGAGGAAGGTATCCTGTCAAGAGTTTGTTCTTAATGAATTCAAAAGGCTACAATTAGAAGGTAGAATCTAGTTTATAATTTTCTATATAGACGAAAATGCAATTTTTAGTGATGAAAACTCCCTCTCAAGTTCAATCTCAGCGAAATCAAATGGTAATTTTATATTGCAGAGATTTACTTTAATTAGATTTTAATTTAAAATTCCAATAACTTTGATCATATTCCTCTTATGAAAATTAATAAAAAATCTTAAATTCTAGACATGATACCTTTCATTCCGAACTCGGAAACATCCAAGTTGGATATGAACGCAGAAGAGAAAGAGTCATTTCACGACGATGAAGATACCGCTCTGTTGAGTCCATCCAGTGTTATTGAAAAGGGAACTTTTCCTCTGGACAAAACAGACAATTCCAACAGCTCCAACGAGAGCTCCTCAGAGCACGAAGAGAGCTCAGACGATAATGATATTGTCCAGCCCTTTGTTGAACACGTAGAAAATGGAGATTTTTCTAGCTCGAAGCTACGTTACACCCAGTGAGTTTAGCGAGGTTTGACAAAAATAATGCCTGTAAGAGAGTACGTAGCGTCTGTGGCGAGGTACAGTGGCCTATCTTGATAACAATGCACTGAGGCTTCCTTAGCTATTTCCCTGATTAACTTTCTGGGTGTCTTCTTGATGTGGGCCGTCCATATAAAGGTTACTACTTTTTTCTCAGGTGGTATATACAGAATATTTTGCAGAACATATAATATCTTAGTGCATTAGAATTCGCTAGATTAGAGCACTAAAGGTAGCCAGCACTGAGACAAGCTTGGAACTGTTCTGTGGGGTCTTTAGGCTCAATAGCTACTTCATCTGGCAGAGGTCTTCTTCCGATGATGTCGTCTTGATAGATATTCCGGTTAACTATCTCCGGGTTACTCACGAGTATTCGGTCCATTAACTCCTGTAACATCTGGGGTTCACATGTCATACAGAACTGCAGTTTTTTTGTACGTGAAATACCCGTGGCTATAGTTGTATGCTTTCTCTGTCCAGTTTTACCTGGAGGTATGCGTGTTGTAAGACAACATCATCGGCACAGCTCCCGGAGAAGACCACGAAGATGTCCTAGCCATAGTTACGCGTCGATACAACAAGATGAATCCAAATTTTCGTTTCTTTAAAAATTATTTTACCAATTTTTAGGCGTGCAGACCCCATTCGAGTATTGGCCCAAGTCACCGGCCGATCGCCGTTGCTCCTCTCGAAGTTGGCGCCAAGCCAGCGTCTTCGGCTCATCAAGAGTCTAGTGCAACAGGCTAAACTAACCAATCACATCCTCCTCAGATTGAATAATGAACTGCAAAGTGAAGCGAATGAGTTATCCGATCAGCATGCCTCGCTGAATAACCAGCTGCTGCACCTGGGATCATATCAGGAAACACTGATCGATGAATAAATCATTTGAAATACTATAATTTCTTCAAAATCTTCCTATCATGTGATAGCTTACCGAAAAAAAAAATTTAACATCCCATGATGATTGATGGGGGTTCCCTTTGTATCGTTTTGCGGACAACTGGTTACTTGAGAGCATCAAAAAATAGCACTTGATAATTTGGGAAATTTAATATGCTAAATGGTCTGTCTTGAAGCTTATTTTCTCTTCTGTTTATTCATAAGAAAGTTATAATGACTGTTTTTTGGGGACCTAGAGAAAAATAGATGTCCCACATGGGAGAACAATAAATTCTGAAGCTTGTTGCAACTCAGTGAAAAGAGCAGTTGATGCTTAAAAAGCTCAATTTCGGCGTCAACATAATCTCATTTTGCAGCAGGACAATGCCCGATCTCAAGTTTCTGTGGAGTCAAAAATTAAACTTGCAAGACTCGGACTAGAAGTCCTTCCTCATCCTCCTTATTCACCTGATCTCACTCCATCAGACTATCATCTTTTCAGGTCCTTACAGCATTTTATTTCTAGAAGAAACTTCCGAAATGATGAGGGGGTAACATTGTGCCATGACTATATTGCCTCAAAATACTCAAATTTCTTCAGAAGAGAGATCTATGGGTTGCGTGAGAGATAAGAAAATACTATCGCAGCTAATGGTGAATATTTTGAAGAATAAAAGGCTTTAATTTAAGAAATATTTGATTTTTATGGATTTGAGATGAGGTCTGCTATTATTTTGTGGCGACGTCAAAATCAACATTGGAAAATTAAAGTGTAATATGTAGGGCTACCAAAAGGCATTATTTTACAAAAAAACAGATCTGAGCGAATGTTTTGTCTTATCTCAGTATTGATTTTTATGCAAAATTATGTTAGATTTTCTTTTGAGCTAAGAATTTTTCAAAAGTTGATTTAATCAAAAATTCTACAGCTCTCGGCTTGCTAATGTTTTGAAAAATACGCATTTGGTAGTCCTAGTCATAACGTATGAATCATGGGTTTTCATGCTAATCCATCTCAAAATTTATTACTTTTTCAGACAGTTTCTCAATAAAATATCTCCAGTTGGTTAGAAATCAGGTTAGGATCAAAAGCACTGCCACTAAATGGTGAAGGAATAAATTTGTAGAAAAACAACATTCAATTTACGATCATAAGCCATTAGCTTGTAATCGAAGAGCTTGTAACACGCACTACTTTTCTAGACACAATGTGTAATGCACACTTTGATGATATCTCCAACCACCACCCCAAACAAATATCCCGATAGAACATTCTATTAGAACAATACATGTTCTACTCGATTCACTTTGTTATGAAGTCGACACCCACGCTAAATATTCTAAGCTTATTACACTAGGAGAGCCCACGCGTGTTTACGTGATTGGGGCTACATCCAAATGACATTGGAGATCACTTCATGAGGTAATCATTCTTTTCGTCTACAACTCGTTCGACTGAGGAATCTCATCTTCTTCTCAAGAAGACCCACAACAAATAATTTCGGAATATCACCAAGTTCAAATACACAGAGGTTAGTCAAACTAATATGATAGCCTCCAACATTTATCATGACCAATGGTCATTGACCATCAATGGGAATATTTAAGGATCGATTTTGGTACCACTCTGAAGGTTGACTTGAATGTGATATTGTTCACAAGAATGTATAGATCTACTGAGATATGGGATTATAGATTGGTATACATCATAGCAGAAGTGCAAGTGAAATGATTGGCTTAGAGCAATGGAATACTATGTGGAGATAGGTTGAAAGAAATTATCCTGCCTCTCTTGAAATGAATTATTATTATTTTTTCTTAAACCACTTTCTCTCAACTTTGACGCTTCGCAGAGACTCTTGAAAATAGATTCTATTTTCCATTCGAAATCATAAGAAATATTATGATCGGTTGTATAACAGTTGATATTGAAGGTAGAGACATGGATACTGCTTCGAGGCATGCAAGAAGAATTGCTGATACATTTATTGATGATCTGGATAATATGAGGAGGACCTCTCGTAATGCTGATCGAAGGGCAATGAGTCACTTTGAGTCAAGCTCCTATGATCCGGTCATGACATATGTGAGTAATTTGATCTCTATTTTGTATATAGAAACCAAGTCTTTCCCTTTTAACGGATTTGCGTGTTTTTGAGCCATGTATAAATTGCTTAGCTAGTCTTAGATGTCTAAAATTACATTATGAATCGTACGATTGATATTTTTTTGACCAAAAACTGCTAATTTTTCAACACTCCTTCTGAAACTAAAAACAGTTTTTACATTCAAATCTGTTTAATTATTTGATAAATGATTCAAATTCTATATTTGGATCTTTCATAGTCATGGAGAAAGAAATGAAAATTCCCAAGGCTCTATTATTGAAATATTCTGAAGAAGAAAAAATCTGAAAAAAAGAAAAAAAAATGAAATCTAGTTATATCACGAGATGAATTGTTGAGGTGAATGTTTCTCTTGCATTCCTAAGATAACAAGTTTTATTTTCCACTTCTTTTCTTCTTCCAAAATAACCAACGAGAAAAAATGTTGAAAAACTTGTCAAAAAAACCTTTGGTTGACTTTTCAAGCCCGTGAACTTGAGAAGACGCGAGAGCATCTCAAGGGGAAGGTACCCGTTTTATGTTGAAGATTTACACGAGAGGCCGTTTCGTCATTCAAGAATCACTCAACGACCTGTGATAGCTGAGAGTATCTATAACGACCACGCGAACTTTTACGACACACTCAGAGAGGAGCCTTTTTCGAGGAGAGTTTACAAGAATCTTGATAACTACTCAATTCACGAGGACAACGAGTATCACATGAAGCCGGAAAGAGAAATTGTAATTCTTATCTTTTGAAATGTGGGCCGGAATTTTTTTCATAAGCAGCTTCAACTCGACGTGGCTATAATTGCGATTCTGGCCCACTGTTTTTTCATCGATGAATAAAAGTTGTATAGTTGCAGAAAAAGGTTCCATTCCAAGAAGCTACTTTATGACATTTATTCATCGAAATAGAATACGTAAACAATAAAACGGAGGTATTTATAAGAAAATCGATGCCACGTTCATATTGATCGGGTTTAAGAAAATGATATTGCAACAATTACAACAAGATGAGATTTAGGAAACCTAACTTTAGATAAATTTAGATATACCTCTGTTTGATTAAGTCAAGTGACTTTTGCTAGCCAAATCATAATACCATGGTATTACAATGTAATACTATTACATACTAGGATGCCATTGTGATAATAAGACCAACGCATTCAAGATCCATCTCGCTAGTACCAGAGATGGAATTCGTGAGTGAACGATCATGAACCGTCTTGAAAAGAGAGTGTGGAGTGATTTATTTGAATTTTATTTTCCTTTAACCTATTTTCATAATCAGTTTTATAATTCACAAATTTAGAGAGAATTTTTTCATTCTAAACACAGACGTTAGCTGGTGATTGCTTTAATTAATTTTGTTTTTTAAATACTTCAAACTTAATCTTATATCACGATAAGAGAATTCGATCGAACCTTTGTATTGTAAACAAAAATTTAAATGATAAAAGTACACTTTTAGGATCAAGCAGGTCTTTATCAGCATGCAGAAATTATTTTTGCATCCTCAATATTTAATAATTCATTAGATTTATGTCTTGCCTAAATGTTCTTTTGATTCAATTGTTTAAAACAACTTCTGAATTTTAAAGCTGAGTCTGGTTTTTAACACAAAACAGTTAGTGACCAAGAAATCTTCATTTCCTTCCAATCATTTCATGTAGGCTATCTAATCGGCCATCTCGTTATAAAAATGCTATTCTTCTTCCACCAGGATTTTCCGGTAAGAAAGACAATAAGAAGATCTGTTGTCAGCTCAAGACTGGGATCTGTACCACCAATGAGCAGCTATACAACAGTTAATGATGCTAGAATCATTACGCCTCGTGTTTACTCAACTATTTCGAGTGGTCTCCCTCCGAGAACCCCGTCAAGAATGATGAGCAGCGTCATTACAACAAGAGAAGTGCCTTCAGTGATGAGCAACTACAGTGTAAGTTGTAACCTTCATTTGCTATATCTCAGATCTGTCCCCCAGCTAATATCAAAGAAAATAAGTATTTCCGTCCAAAGATTTATTTAATTTCTTTGATAAAATAAATTCTTGAAATGAACATTCCTTTTAGACTTATCGCTATCCAGAGACTATAATCGAGCCAAGCTTCAGACGCTCATCTTACATGCCAATATACCACCAATACTACTCAGGCGCCCCGAGCGCATATGTACCATCGTCAAGACTATATTCGTCCGGCTCTTACACTGATCTATCATCGGATAGACTTCGCAGAATTAACGTGAGCTATTCAATAAATACTTTTAAATACCAAGTTAAACACAAGGTTTTTGAGATAGATTTACAAGTTGCATGGATTGTGAAGATTAAACTTCTCATGGGAAATGAATAAGAATAAATCTACAATATACTTAAAAGCCCTAGACAGATTATTTCTATTGGTCCCTTCTAGAATGCCTTATTAATCAGAATGATTCTCGCCTATTTTATCATCACAATCTTTTACTCATTCAGCATCTTTTGACGAATGCAAAACACATCTTTCCCATGAGTTAGTTCTCTTATTATAGACTCTTTATTAAAAGTATTAATGCTAATTTAAAACAAAAAATTGAATGCTTATAATGGATGACAACTAAAATTATTCAAAATTAGACTTGGGTTAGATAAAGCCTATCTACGTTCCAATTATCATGTGCGAAATAAAAGATCATTATAATTGTGTCTGAAAGGCGCATAAAAAATTTGTTTCAGACATACCGTGAAATATATTCTCCAAGTGAAGGAAGAAGGTTAAATATCATAGTGTCTGTCCTTATTCTGAGAGAGTTGGTGGAGCTTGTTCTAGAATAAATAAGAGATTTAATTAAACTTTTGAATCGCAATAAAAACTACTCAAATATGAAATATAGCGCAGACTAGATGATGAGCTATTGGAATACAAGCCCTTGTCAGATGATTATTTCAGAAAAATGCGTGGCTCTCTCCGTTCCCTCAATGATAAGGTCTCTGCACATAAAAAGCTTATCGATCGGTACTCTGGAATTGATATGAGCTCAGCAAATGACTCAGTTGCTGATCACATTGACTTAAAATACCGTGAATTAACTGACAGGTAAATTCATTAAAAGTTATTATTTTTAAAGAATTATGATAAATCAGCTTTTAACTTGACCAAATTCTGATTGAGTTAATCTCAATAGCCATAGATAAACTAAAGAGATAGTCCGGGAATGTATATTCTAGCTATCTTGTAAGATTTTAGTATTTTCATAGAATGTATATCTAAATGATAAAAACATTAACTATTTTCTAACTAGAATGGGCCGAAATCTTAGGTAGGTAGCCGAGAACCAAATCTTGCATTCATGCAATCACAATGCAATATTTTAATTATGTGCATGTTTAAGAAATGGTAACAACTCCCAATAATTCACGGAAACCTTTAGAAGCAATAATAGGATTTGATTTAATTATGTAAACCATTATATAAATCCCCAAAGAATGCCAGAGATTGAAGGCTTTCGAACACACGGACCAAGTTTGAGCACATCACTTCCCGAGACAAATATCTATTATAAAAGTCCTCAAACAATAACGGTATGATGGATTTGCTTTTAACGAGAGAATCACACGGTTTATTCACTAGATATCTTCCTCATTGGCTTTTGTTGAAAGATTAGACTTTGATCATCTCTATATTCTTGAATGATGGTGTTTCTATTACTTAATTTGGGAAGGCGTACATATGAGTTTCAAAAAAATCTTTTCGGAATGTAATTTGATTTTGCACGTTCCATTTAAGCATGTACTATCAATACGCTTTGAATGTTGGTGAAGTCAAAGGGCTGCTTAAGTAAGCACAAGTAAGAAAAGGTTCCTGTTTTAAGCAGGTTCAGTTTTCGGATAAATTTCAATCTACACCAGAATAAACGGTTAAAATCTATCCGTAAACGTTATTTTATCAGTTTGTGGTAGTGATTTTAATGTCATATATAATGTCCCTTTGAATTGTTAGACGAGAGTGATAAATGCTTGAACAGTTCGCATATTTGTAAGCAATTAATACAATCTATTATTTTAGGGGTACGGGCAGGGTTTAGCAGAACCGACTGGAAGTGCCACATCTGAGTTGAGAGGAAGGATTAAGAGACTTTTGTGCAGATCTAAGAAAGATCCCCACTATTATCGTTACCTTCCATCTCAATATTCTTAAAAAAAGACCTCTGACAAAATAGTCATTATTTGAAAATTGTTTATTCCTAACCAAACTCTGACCAAAAAAAGAATGTTAAATGTCATCTGAAAGAAAAGTATTTATTTGCAACATTTTCTCGCCCAGAAACTGTGTATTATTTAGTTTATTTATTAGAGAAATAATTCGCCTTCAACAACTCGGGAGAAATATCCATTGATTATTCAAGTCAATGTAATTCTTCTTCTAGAATGTTTTTAATAAAATTTTATTCAACTTCTCCAAAGTTTATTTTCTCTTTATACCACCTTTTTAACGAGACCTCCAAAAGTTCGAAGATACTTTGTGATTAGTTCAAATCAAACCATTTTTCGTTTCTTATATGAGTTTAGTATTAATATATAATTAATTAATTAATAATATAATTTTGAACGATTCTCATTGTCTGTTCTAATTTAAAAAGTTACCCATATTTTGGGGGAATGACCTGTGTTTTAAAACTTTGAATTAACAAATCTAATAAATATGAACAGACGAACGCTTAACTCCATCATTTCTTTAATAAAATTTCTTGGAAAGCTTATTTCTCCAGTTAGTATGTCAATGATTTCTGCTCCACTCTGTGTGTAAATAAAAAACAAAAAAGGAATTTTATATATTACACAAACTACCTCATTCATCACTAGATTATGTATAGAAATAAAACATATTTTAACATCTTCTAGTTTGTGTCTTTTTCGTTTATTTCCCTTTGCAATATGAATTTCGAAGAAAATGTCTATTTCCATCATATGACACGGAAATGCATGTTGAAATAATAATAATAATGTATAAAAAATATTTGCTTATATATTAGAAAAGGGGGAATATCTTTTTTACGGACTTGGAACTTTCCAGGTAACAAAAATTTGATTACCTAATTTGAAGACAAAGTTGAATCGAGGCTCGTGTGAGTAGTAGGACCAATATTGACCTTGGATCAGCATGACGTGCCATAATCTGCCAAACTCCCGGTCCAAGTCTAGCTTGAGACTCTTCACTAGATCCTAAGTGGGAAAAAAAATTAAATATCTTTTATTGTTAAAAAAATCTATTCGGCATTTCTTTCCAAGGGTCTGTAATTAGGGCTAGTTAGTAGAAGACATGATTTGGTGAGTCTTCATTTCGAGAAATGGCAAATAAATAGAAAATTGGATTTTTAGAGTACTCTCTAATTTCATTGGTTGATGTGAAGAAGCCAATGATTTTGCAAATTGTAAGGTACATCATTATGGAGTTAGTTGAAATACTTGTATGTCGCGAAAGACATTTTAAATTCTAGTTAAAAACACACTCTGTCATTTGTGTTGCGGAGTTTAGCGTCCTTAGCGAAGGCGATAATCTGTTTCTGAACGTGCTCATCCATATCTACAGCGATAACTTGTATTTCAGACATGTTCTCTGATTTGGTCTTATCACGTTGACTCTCCATTCTAACAAGAGAAAAATTAAAATGCTAAATAATTGACTTTAAGAGCAGTACTGGATTATATCATGCTAAGATTCGTTAAAATTCTACAATGTTATTCTATTGAATTATTTCTCAAAGATCTATAACTTCTGCTCTATTTTGTCCATAAATGATCTTTATGATTCTAATTTGGCCTGAATATCTTTGTTTCTTAATTATTTTGTAGACTTTTTAGGAAATAAACAAGAAGTCTCAAAAATGGATTGGGAAATAAACGGTTACATAAAAAGAGGTTGCAGACAATATTTAACTAGACTTTGTAATGTGTGTAAAAGTTAGGAGGTATTTTCAAAAAGGGTTGAATTAATACTTTTTCATTACAGGTTAAAGCTAAGTTTATTTTTCATCACACATCAGGCAAAGCTATCATGCAATAAGATGATGTTTAATTTCTTAACTAATCAGAAAGATAAAACTCCATAGTAGAAGATATGTATATTTCAAGATATGTTTTCTTCCTTCAATAGGTCTAAAATTTGCAAATTTTTAGAAACTTGAATAAATTCAAAATTTTCCTTAGGATAAACCGATGACTCACACATAATTGTAGTCAAGGCCCAGAACATCGCAGAATTCGGTTAGAGTAATCATATTTGTCCGTTTTCTGTCGAAAAGGTTCATCCATTTCTATCAAGTGAACATGAAAACTAGGACTCACTGTTACAAAACTATTATCATAACCATTCAGCTTTTGATAGCTTTCCAATTGCTCCCTCGTGATAACCCCTTTCATATTCTTATCAATTTGAAAGTATGCGTCTATAAATGCTTCATCCATATTTTCAATTATCCGAGTTATTTGCTCCACAAGAATTCCTCAGACTGTGTGTACTATTATTATGCAAAATGTTTTATGCAACAAATGTCATGAGTAAGAGACCTTGTGTGCTATGAGATGAGTATTTATCATCCTCCAATGATATCTTGACAAAAGGTAATCAAGTCGCGTAATCACTGTCAGTATTACTAATACAAGGGATCTTGAGGTGAAGAGTGTTTAGTTATTTCTTATTGATAATGTGCATTTTCTCTTCAATGAGATCTATATTAAGCCTTTCATTAATATTCTATATATGTTTTTTATTCAGATAAGAAGAAGATTCTTCAACTCATGTGAAGCACACTGTACGCAGATACATTTGTCGTCGATGAGAATTTTATTTTTTGCATTTGAACTGTTTACTCAAGAGTTAGTCATTTACTTGACATATAAGATAGACACACAGGAGTGGAGACCTCAATAGAGAAAACGAAGCTTAATCGTTTCTCAACCATTTTTATGTCTTCTTACAAATAGACACGTGATATCATCAGGGCACTCAAGAATATTATTTCGTTGGTTAATTGAAATCGAATGCGTTAATATTAGAACGAGAATATTCGATCTATTTTAATGTAATGCAACTTCTACGAATAATTTATACGTTGCAAAAGAAGAAAAATATAACTACTTGCAAGTATTTCAAGAATTAATCTTATTCAATAATGCAAACCATGGAATAAAACCTAGACGATAAACATTAGTCAACTTTTGGTAGTTTTCCCCAAGTAAACATTTTGGTAAAAAATTGATTAGCTTATGTCTAGTTTATAAAAGTTTGCAAAAGGAAATACAGCTTTAATTGATTATATTAATGAGCCTTAGAAAGCGGTTAGGTTTATCTTATGGGAACCAAATATTCGACTTTATAATTTCTAACTTAATTTTTAACCGAGTAACTGGAAAAGCCTATCAAATAAGGCGTCAGAGAGTAGTCTGGCCTATATATTAATAGGAGTGAGTAGAGTTGATTTGTTAATGCGGATTAATATGCGGTGACGAAGGGAGGAC
>KL567054.1:16997-29476 GCA_000715275.1 Gyrodactylus salaris
CCCCTACAACAATTTTCAATTTTTTCAAAGACAACAGAAGAAGAGGATGATAAACCCATCCCCGAAACGTTTTGTCGCCAATCCCTACTATAATTACAATTCCCGATGATGAACATTGTTCATTGAACAATAATTTGTTCCATCAAATTAAAGTGATTTCAATACTGGGCATTCTCAACAAAAAATAATAGGGCTTATTTTTGTCTCCACCTACTTCTAAACATGGTGAATATCGGTTATATCTATTCTCTATGTTATTATTAATTGATATGTTTTTTGTCAACTATGTACCAAATTCAATTTTGGTTAATATAATATTTCGAGACTAACATAATGTTTTTTGTATAGTAAAACATAATAAAGATGCACCATTAAGCTCAGAATAAAGAATTTCATGTCGATTGAATTATAACAATGTACGATTTTTGTTGCCCTGCTAATGACTCACTCAATCGGAATTTTTTTTTCTTAGAATTGAGTTTCATAGCCGATTCTAAAATTTGTTTCAAGGAGGGAGGAGACCTGAATCGAACCCACGCCATATGAGATATCATATTTATTGGACTTGAGGAACAATCCACTACACCATCCCTCCAAATTGGAATTAAAATCAGATAGTCAGGCTTGTAAGCAAATTGAAATAGTAGACGCTTCAGAAGAAATCTGTTGGATCAGTCCTAAAGGAGGTATTACCTAATTAGAATATGAGATGAAAAATGATTATTGAGTTCTTAATGAACACAAAATATAATTTTTTAAGTGATTTTCTTCGTCCGGTGGCGATGCTTTAGTGATAATAATTCGCATATAATACGCTGCTTTTCAAATGAAATATTATGATTGCAATATAAAGAATTTAAACATCCATCAGAGTATTAGCAAATAATAGTTCAGATAGACTTGAATAAAAAGAAAATAATTTTGCATAAATAATCAAAATAAAGCCTTTATAATAGAATCAGGGAAATCATTCAACAATCGGGAAATACACAATGTAAACATCTAAGATTCATTACCAAGAAGTCGACGAAAGTAGGATATTAGGGAAGAGAAGTCATTAACTGTTTGAAGATTTGACTTTTCCCGATTATTAAGGAGAATCATTGGATTGCACAAAATTCCACATTGCACCGATGCATAACTGAGCATGAAGAGAATGAGGATACTCTTGCAAAAGAATCTCGATCGGCAGTTGATTAATCCGAGAGAAGAAAGAAAATGACGGCGCATCGGACCTGAGGGTCTGTCGTCACAGAAGCTCTCATGCCAATGGTCGTAGACAAAGCCAGGATCTAGGTTTTGATTTTCATTGATCCGCTTGTTTTCAATACTCACTAGGCGCATCTCTCTTTCCTTAAGCAAATTCTCGTATTCATTTAATGATGAGAGGGATTTTCTAATCAAGGTTTCTTCAATTGAAGGCGGCTTATTTTGATCTTGAATATTCAACATGGATATCCCTTCAATCTTTTGAGAGTTAACAGATTTCAAGCTGGTCAATGAGATTGGATTATGCTCCTTTTCAGCGCTATCTATCGGTGTTGATGTGACAATACGATCCATTTTATTTGAAATGTTATTCTTGAGGATCTCATCAATTTCTTTATCTGAGTCGCCTTGAAGCTCTTGCTTGACGACAAATGAGTTCCTCGATGGAGTCTCTACTTGAATTTCATTCTGTCCAACAACTTCTTTTATTTCTAAGTAATTAAGTAAGTAAAATTCATATATCGTGAATAATCCACGCTCATTTCTGATTAAATCTTTCGAAAGGAGAGTAATAATTTTGAAAAATATCTTTTTAACCATTCCTATAGTTGTCTGGTTAAATAAGCTCCTATTCTAGCATTCTTAGTGGTGTATTTACTATAGGGTAGAACATGCTCTAGCAGTGTTTATGAGAATGGTTTTCCATTAGATTAGACTGTGAGTCAATGCATTTTATAAGTGAAGAATCTTTATCTATTGTATTTCTTCCTATCAGGACTCATCCTTACAGCTGTCCCCGTTCCCAACCAAGTTGGAGACTTCTGATTTATTATACGATAGTATAAAGATCAGTCACTATTAACTTAGTATCTTCCAATAAAAATGATGATAAAAATCGTTTTTGCAATAGGTTAACAATAATATTCTCTTACTCTCATTATTTTGGAGTTTCACATCAATGGCAGTGAAAGACTTGTCAAAGCTTTCATTAACATGCGTGTCATCTTCATATTTTGAACCTTGAAAAATGTGAATGGTTTAAAAAGATAAAAATTCACACAAGAATAAACATACCACGTAGAAATCTCTTCAGTTCAGAGTGTCTAAACTTTTCCTGTTCAAGTGTATCTCTAATCGAACCGGAGTCTAGGGTTTTATCTAAGATGGTGTCTCTCTTGTTAGGCTTCCTCCTCAAATTTTTCCCAGTATCGGAATCGTTCGTGTAAGTTTCTTGTCGTTTTTTATCGGATGAATGCTTTTCTAATTTATCGTCTTCCTCAACTATGGCTGAGAGTTCCACTTGTTCATTTTCATAAAGGTTCTTTGAGACACCAACATTATCTTTTGATTGAACCATACCTTGCACTTTAGAGTCTGATTTGAATGAAAGCTCATTCTCTGAAATGTCTAGTGTACTATCTCTATTTTTGGCAAGAGACTTTTGAAAGGCTATCTCCAATTCGTGAACCGGTTCTCGGACTGAGACATTAATGTTTCTTTGGTAGGCATTGTCTTGATACAAGTCATGAGGTATTGCATTTTCTTCGTTCTTTATTATTGATTCATTTTGCACAGCAGATCTGATTTGCTCTTCAATTAAATGTATTCCACTCAACTCAGGAATTATTGCACTATCGTTAATCCCTTCTTCCATTTGGGCAGGCTTCTGAGAAGAGATGCTATTCTTAACAATAATTTCAGCAGGTGCAATTCGCTGCATGAAAGGATACTTTTTATTTGAATTCAGGAACTCTGTGCGTTTAATATCATTTAAATTTTCTTCTGAATTTGAAGCTCCCTTCAGTTGTTCTTTAATTGACGAATGACTCTTTAAACTCTGATCATCGGGGTTCTTAGTTTTCAAGTTTGGATCATTGGTATTTTCCATCTGAAATTCGTCTACATTAAGCCTGATACTAGACTTTTGACTTATTAAACTATCGTTATCATTTATCTCAAGCATCCTTTCATCATTAGGCTTGTTCAAATCTACTTCTTGACTAGACTTCTGCCTTGAAGCATCGGAACGATTCAGATTTTGGGAGAGTTCTTTGCAAGTCCCGTGACTAATAATGTTCTGAGATTCAAAAATCTTTGGACCCAAAGCATGTACAATAGGATTCTCCTCAAGGGGCTTTTTGTCCGATTCCTTGGTATTTGTGCGCTTGGCAGCACTGGAATTCAGAACTTGCTTATCGCATGATTCTTGATTTGATCGGGTGACATCTCCAGGTCGACTCAGGTGCTCATTAGAATCTTTACGTGAAGGATGACTCTTCAGACTTTGTGCTTCAGATATTTTCGGGCCCAAAGCATGTTCAATATCATTTGTGTCCGATTCCTTGGCAGCACTGGAACTCAGAACTTGCCTATCGCATGATTCCTGATTTGATCCGGTGACATCTCCAGGTCGACTCAGGTGCTCATTAGAATCCTTTCGTGAAGGATGGCTCCTCAGACTTTGTGCTTCAGATGTTTTTGGGCCCAAAGCATGTTCGTTAACATTCTCGTCAAGAGACTTTTTGTTCGAGTCCTTGCTATTCGAGCGTTTGACAGCACTGGAACTCAGAACTTGCCTATCGCATGATTCCTGATTTGATCCGGTGACATCTCCAGGTCGACTCAGGTGCTCATTAGAATCCTTTCGTGAAGGATGGCTCCTCAGACTTTGTGCTTCAGATGTTTTTGGGCTCGAGTTTTGCTCTCCTTCTCTAATGCTTGACTTTTGACTCATCAAACTATTGTTATCTGTTATTCTAAGTTTCTTTTCATCAAGAGATTTCTTCAGCTCATCTTCGTTCCAGAATTTCTTTATCGATGTATTGCTTCTCAAGCTTTGTTTATCAGATGATCTTGAGTGAACTGGACTCTTTCTATTATCAGGTTTCTCTCGCAATTTAGAATTTGAAGAGCGACTATTCTGGCTTTCACTTTCTACGTTACACTCTGCGTTCAATGATAACCATTCAGTGTCTTGACTTGGTAGACTTTTTTTCTCATAGACTCTGAGTTTTTCTTCGTTAATGCGTTTTTCTCCTTCCTCTCTGACTTCTCCCACCTCGGAAGCTTTTGAGTTCAGTACTTTTCCTCTGTGTTTTTCATCATTCTCAACAGACTCAACTTCATGTCTGGAATTATCTTCCTTGTTTAAATCTTCATTTATCGACCACTTTTCAGGGTCCGTTAGATATTCGACATTTTTTCTATCAAATTTCATTGTATCATTGGATTTCTGGCCAACTGATAATGGCTCAACGTCTCTGATAACTTTGCAATCTTTAATCAATGATGAATCTAGTTTACTCGCGAGAGTGTGATTTGATTTCAGGGACAAAACTACAGTCTTTGAAGTGCTTTCTTCGTCTTGATTAGCATCTTTATCAGTTTTTCCATTAAAGTCTATTTCAAAGATCTCTTCGGGGGCAACGTTAGACGTGGTTTTGCACAAATTCGTATAATAAATGTTATCAATATTAAGATTATCCGGTTCATTAGAGTTCGCTCTAAGGATGTCTTCAATGTCATCTTGAAAGTTATTCTTTACATCAAGGTTAATTTCGTTTCCTTCAAAGTAGTTTTTTTTAGTTTCAACCGTTATCACATCATCAACTTGATAAATTTTTTTCTGTTGAAACACCAAATCGCATGAGCCATTCGATTTCACAATCGCAGCATTTGATTTTTTATCTTTTATTCTGTCGGGATTATCTGCATCAAACTCTTCAATGGTTGACTGGCATTCAGCGTTGAAAGTTCGGTCGTCCACTTCTCCGGCCAGATTAGATTTACTCAAAATTTTGAATTCAAACTTTTCTCTTATAATTTGCTCAGTAATGCTCATTTCGTCTGTTATAGAGTTCACCTCGTCAAGTGATTTGTTTTTGAGGGTTTTCTTTTTTTCATTGTCTTCACTCGGAGACTCGAGCTTGTGTGATTTACGTTTTTTACGAGAGCTTGCGCCAAAGTTGGGTATAATCAATTTTATATCGGTCCTATTTCCATCAACAAGGCCCTCTGCAAAGAGTAACGGGGACACTCGAAGTCCTCTTTTTTCGTCTGCTTTCCTGCTGATTCCGATTGCAAATTCTTTATTGTTGTTATTTCTTCCAGTATTTTCAGATATCATCAATTCTCCGTTACTGATTCTCTTATGAGAATCTTTAATTTTCTCCAAATTTTCACTTGTTCGCATTGTTGAGCTATTAAGTGAGGAATTTGAGCTAGATAAAATTTAAATAAATGTTAATGACCGAGAATTGTGAGATGGAAAAAGTCAATAAACAAAAGAAGTTACCTGTTGTCGGCCTGAGAAATGTAAAAATTTTAAAATGATGTGGATTGAAATTAATGAAATCAAAATAAGATACTCAAAATAAATCAGCTAAAGTCTCACAAAAATATAAGATTGGCCTCCACGAAAAATTCTCTTTCTACATGGAATAAATTGAGTTGCAAGTTACTTTAGATAAATTAGTTTCCTCTGATTGAGTAAGTTTATTTGTTTTTCGATTAGGGTTGCTGTAGTATTTTCGCAGTATCTGGCTTTGATAAATGGCAGAATGCTCGACGTTCTAGCTTTGTTGAGTTTTCTCTTTCTAAGATACAATTTCTTCTTTTCCATGCATTAGAAGATAAAAGTTAAATTTCATTGAGATAATTTTACGATTTTTCAAGAGAAAAATAAGAATGCTCACCGAGTATTTAGATAGTAACTCTTTTCGATTTCTTATCAAGACTTGATGCAAATACGTTATATTTTCCTGTATACGCGCGTTGTAAGGGATCAAATTCTTTTGAATCTTGAAAAAGTTTAACAGATATTAAAACTTTGACAGCCATACTATGAGCAATAAAAATACTTTGACTATGTCAACCAACCAGGAATGTAACTGTTCAAGAACACTAAGGGATAAGCTGATAATTTCTCCGGACCTCTCCTTGAGAAAGGACGCTGAGTAGAATTCGTAGGTCTGATGAAAGTTTTTAAAGATTTCTAGTTCATTGAAAACTTCTTCTAATTCAACTTCTTGTGCAAGACTTGAAAAGAGACTTCTCTGGGTTTTCACTTCAAACTTGAACAGTAGAAAATTGATCTCAGATTGCTCGCTCATTTGTCGATCGACTATGGATAAAATAAAAGGTTATTTTTTTTAAATTCTAGAATAAAAGATAAAATTAAAAAAAATTTATATCAAAAATTGTGTAATTTTCTGAAAAGAAATATTTCGATATAAATGATTTACAAATGAGGGGAAATTTTTTTCAATCTTAAGGATATACAAAAGGGAGTGGAAAAATGTTTGAAATCTCGTTTTGTATTCTGTTGTTTTCTCTTATTTCAGCTGGAGCATTCAATTTCATCGTTATTCTCGGGAATTGAAAAATTATTGAAATCAGATAATTCGAGTTTCTCCCTGTTGAACATGTCAAATAGGGCCTGTTCATCAATGTCACTCTGGAAGAGGAGCTTCACAGGCGTCTGCTTGATCTCGATTGAGCAAAATGGGCACCTCAGGTGTAGTTTAAAGTTACTCCGATTGGGCATACTTACTGAGTACCAGTATCTATATGGGAGAAAGTGATGATATGGTCGCTCAAAATTTGAGTGACAGGAAACTCACAAGACTGTCTCTTTTGATGCCATATGGCCGCAGGGGTTGAAGCAATATGTGGCTGGAGATTTGTTCAAATAAAATGCCGTCTCCTGGCCCATGAAAAGCGGCACAAATAGACTAGGCTGAAGACACAATGGACAGGTACGAGAGGTGCTGGATCTGAAGGGGAAAAATATTAATCTACATGAAAAAATGTATTTTTTGGGGAAAGTACAGTTTTAGCAAAATATTTTACCAAAATTCCTTCAAATTAAATCACTTATGAAATTCAGAAATCTCTCTTTTAAACTAAAGTAGGATGATCCAAAAATGTCTTGAAACATTTATTTAGAGCAAGTATGAAAACATAAAGTCTAGAAATACATTACCAAAGAGCTCTTTCATAATTTCAATACCATGAGTATGCAAAAACAGATATTTTTGAGTATAACAGCTCTAATATCAATCGATAACATGGATTTTTGCTATGAATAGAAAAGATTTTGAATAAAAAAAATTCTTTACAAATAACAGAGAAATATTCAAGATTTCAAATTCCATTGATTTGATGAGTGTTCATTTCCATGATTTTACTCTAGACATGTCTTGAAATATTTTGATTAAAAAACATGTAAATCTAACGAAATTTCTTAAGCAAGCATACCAATGTATGAAATAATTCTAGTTTAATCTGATATCAAGTGAACAAACTTATCTGCAGCAGCTTTCCAATCATGATACCCGTGCACATGACCACAGTTGAGATAAACAAAGGGCCTTCTATCGGGAGAATCTAATGCATTGACAGCGTTGCTTTTCTCCTTGTGTAGGCGATCGATCGGCTTGGGAATGTGCAGAGTCTGATACCTAACCGGGCACTGGATCCGGCACATGTTCAGACTCTGGACCATGCTGCAAATATCGTTAAAGTTGGGAGATAACTGCAGGCCGTTATAACTCCTCCAGATCAAGGTCACGCCACAGAGATCTATAATGGTCCCGTCTACTAGAATGTTATCCTCGTCTTGGCATAAATTCGCGAGAGTTGGAGCAGAACGATTCTTTCTCAACTCGTAAATAGATCCGCAAACACTCACCTAATATTGAACGAGAAGAAATCGATAAGTATATTTTACATTTCTTCAAGATTATCGTGTTGACCTACATTTTTACATGTATTTCTCGCATTGAATGAATTTGTAATTTTCATATTTACATATAGGGATTTGTAAATAAATTAAATCTATTAAATTTCTCTAACACTCTTTTCGAATTGATCTCAAGAAAGAAATCAAGATGACTCACCTCTTTCCAATTACTGTTGACGGGAATATTGGTAAATTCTTCAAGACTCCCATTATTTGTCACATGTTCAACCTTCTTCTTTGGACTTAAAAGACATGAATTGTTAATTAGGCTAGAAACATGTTCATCTGTATTGAATTTTAGATGGGAGTTTAAATAAAAGTGTTGATAAATGTTTAATTTCATCACCAAATTAACTTGAATCGATATTTTTAACCAGCCAACTGTCCTTATAATTATTCACTGAATTATATTCAGTTTAAAGATAAAAAGATTTATAACGGCTGACTTACTCAGTATTCGAATCTAGATAGAGGTAAAAATCAGTGAAAATTTAGAAGCTATGAATATTTAAAAGTACCTGGAGTTTTCGAATCATCTTCCTCGCTTAGAACAGTGAGTTTCCGTAGAGACTGCTCTTGGATGGGCCAGTATCGAGTGTCAGGTTTAAGGATCATGACACCGTTGGTTGTTAAGCCATCTATATAACTGTTTTTGGTCCATTTAATGGCTCTTTCCTTATTAAATAGAGCATAAGTAACTTTTATGTTTTATCACGTTTTTTGATTACTTGTTGTATTTATTGGGCGTCCCAATAATCATAGTTATTTTAGACTTATTAGATGAAAAATAAGTGAATTTAATCTGCGATTTTATTCATCTTTAATATTATATATAGTTTACAATGTAAACTTTACATGGTTGCTGAAACCCCTTTATCAATATGAATTATTCACAGACATATTGAAGAGAGGGTTGAACAAGAAGCATTTTAACGCATACATACGTGTTACAAAGCTGCCGATTGGTTAATTTTAGGAAAACCAAAAATGAAAAGAAAATAGAAATTGTATTCTTAACAGAGAATTTAGGTATGCTTTTTCATAGATTGCTGTGCTCAATATTCATAGTGCACATAGGAGGTGTAATTCAAATCATTTTTGGATTTTACACAAAGAATAATTAATTATCAGAAATACGACAACTTGGTTTTATTAAAAATAAATGTTCACGCTTCAATCTGATAGAATTGAGTTAATCTTTAATTAAGACTGAAGATTACCATCATATTAATGAAGAATTATTATTGACTATGCTTTATTTTTCACTAAACTAGCCAAGTTGTTATGATATTAGGAATAATTCTGAACAGAAAATGTTTTGTAATTTATAAATCACGATATGGAAATATTTCCCAGAAAACCTGAAATAATTCAAGAGTTTTGCATAGTCAAAATTAATTAATAAAAATAGTTTTCCGGACTAATTTTGCAGCAATGAGAGTATTTTTGAATTATTATTATAATTATTCATATCCCTTGGTTCAAAACCTGATTTTTTAAACAATAGAACTGAAAAAATAATCAAAATGTGTACCAAGACTTTTGGTGTAAAATGTTTAGGCTTACCCCAAGAAAGATATTTTTTGACGAATCAAAGCCAGCAGCATATATTCTCGCTGTATAAGGAGGCTTCCTGTCAATATAAATTCGACAAGCAAATCTAGAGATTGTTGAGTCACTGTTTGACGAGTTGGAAGCCTTTGTGTTGCCAGGTTTAGTGCTGTTGACCGACTTGGAATTATTCGTGACATTCCCAGAAGGTTGAGCCGAACTATTGTTGTTGGATGAGAAAATGTTTACGAGGGGCTTCTTAAAGAAAGCTCCACGATTACTGGCTAAATGACTCATGTTATTGGCGAGTAGGGCCTGTTCATGTTTAGCCAAATTCTCTCCACGCAGAGGATTCGCGAGAACTTTGTCTAAATCAGTCTTGTGAGAAGATTTATCATTATGCTCGGCCACGATAAAGTCGATGTGCTCATCAGTGCTGCGCCCGATTTGAAACATGTCAACAGAATCATCAGGAACATATTCGACGACAACAGCTTCATTGCGTGAAATAGTGTAAGATACCGAGTGTCTGTTGAGGTCTTGGACGACATTAGAGTCTAGACAATCTCCTATTTTACTTGATTTGCCTGGCTTAACACCGTTGGGGGATGTTCGTTGGAAAAATCTAATTTTACTCTTTCTTCTGCCCTTTTCATGACAATTACGTAGCTTGCCATTTGTTCTATGAGAAGTTTAAAATTTTATATTACCCAAAAACTATTAAATCTCCATAAACCGTCATATCCAGGGTGGATATGAACTGATTTTATAGAATTAATTTTCGACAACTTGTTAGAAAATTGATTTCATACAAACAAAAATCAGAATTTTGAGTTGTGTTTTTAATAAACAAGATTTACGCAATTATACGAATTTATTTAAATAAATCCAATTAAGTTGGGTTATAACCAAATTTTGCTTATTTTCAAAATGAACAAGGAAATTCTTGACGATCTAATAAGAGGTTGCATCTACGGTGGTCTTTTGGGAGATTGCTATGGCTATGTCTTTGAAGATCGTCCAATTGCATCAATTGAAGCTATTCAAACTTTAATCGATAATTCACTATCAAAATCAGAAACTAAAACACTCATATACACTGATGATACACAAATGGCTCTGGCGGCACTAAGATCTATCAAAGAGAAGAAGGAGTACATTGCAAAAGATGTTGCAACAAAGTAAATTCTCTAGAACTCTTTATTCAAGTTTTGCTAATGATTACTTTAATGATGGCGTGCACCGTTACTATGGAGGGTCGATAAAAGGAAATTTTCAAAAATTTCTTTCCGATCAAGTCTCTGATATCTACTCACATGGAGCCAAAATGTTTGGAAATAGTGGTTCCTTTGGAAATGGAGGAGCAATGAGGGCTGCTCCTTTAGCTGTTTACGCTTTTAAGAAAGATGTCAAAGATTTTGAAGTAATAATCTTCATTTCAATGGGCTAACGCTTATCCTAAAAAATGTCACAAATTAGTTTGCAATCCAAAAATTTGAGTATTTTTCGCATCATTTTTCTAACTAATCAAATGCCTTTGCTAAAGTATATTGAAAAAGGATTTTTGTTCTACCTTGAAATGCATTATTTTTGAGTTATTATTATTGAGATTTTCAGATTTTATTTTTCATGGCGTAAACATTTTACGGTAAAATTCATTGAAAAAATACCGAAATCAAACACAAAATGCAATAAAAATGCCGCAAAAGTTATAACCTATATTTTATATTCATAGAAGCTAATCGTCGATGCTACAAGACTTACCCATACAAACCCCTTGGCAATACACGGTGCTCTTGTCATTGCGTTCGGTGTACGCTTTTGCATGCAGAGAAAATTGTCAAATGAGAAATTTACAAGTGAACAGTTCCTCGATCACTGCTTGCAAATGCTGAAAGAGTCAGTCTACGGAAAGACTCTTCACCCGGAGAGAGATTGGGATAACTCTCTCAAGAGATATTCTAAAGCATTTCAAGTGGTCAGGGGTTTTCTCAAGCGTGAAGACGTCTCGGTGAAGGAGGTACGAGAGAAGATTGGTTGTGATCTTGAGGCGATACATTCTGTGCCTGTTGCCGTATATAGTTTCTTGTTGACAATGAAAACCCAGAGTAGCATCAAGTACAAGGTTGGTTTAGCTTTACAAATTTTCAGAGATTTTTGACTGACGAATTCCCTCTTCCAGTCGCCAATTCTAAAATGCCTAGTTTATGCGCTTTCTCTTGGCGATGATACAGATTCCAATGCATGCATGGCTTGTGCATTGTCGGGAGCGTATTATGGACAGGAGGGAAATGCGAATATACCAAAGGACCTCCTCGAAAGGTGTGAAAGGCTACCAATGATTAATGAGTACATTGATTGGCTCATAGAGGAGAACTCTAAATGAATTTACGAATGAGAAATAAAATTCACAAAAAAACAAAATTTTATTTATTCTTAAATAATGACTCATCATTGATGAGTGTTGTAAAACAATCAACTATACTGATAATGGTTAATGACTACTCGAAAGTAGTTTGGTGGGTCGCCAGGTATTAATTTTTAAGGACTGACTCATAACAACTTCACACAACCAAGGATTCCTTCTGGATCGTAGATCCCCGTACTACCTAAACACCAAGTGCAGACGCGTTTCGTCCTTGTGGGACTCATCAGTACACTGCCGGTGCCGGGATTCGAACCCAGGCCTTCATATCATGCCCCTGGTTTTGGGTGCAAGTACTCTATTGCCTGAGCCATCCCGGTGGTAGTCGGTTTTAACTCAGAAACGATGGAGCGATTCATTGATATAGTCAGAATGGGTATTTAGTAAGCGATTATCCACCGTTATGGTTTTTTATACTGATAATGGTTGATGACTACTCGAAAGTAGTTTGGTGGGTCACCGGGTATTAATTTTTAAGGACTGACTCATAACAACTTCACACAACCAAGGATTCCTTCTGGATCGTAGATCCCCGTACTACCTAAACACCAA
>JJOG01004365.1:0-10598 GCA_000715275.1 Gyrodactylus salaris
GTTTGTGTTTTTCGAAACACCAGCAGTCCGCTTTATACTAGAAACGGACAACTGTTTCACACTTTTTTCATACATCTTCTTAAAATGTGTTCTCAACCAAATAATTCACTGAGTATCATTCGAAAAATCTAACTTGAGTTATGAAGTTTATTTGAGTTCCTATATAAAATTCAATTATTCCCTCCTGTCTTGTTGTGGGTAAGTTTCAGAGCGTAAAAAATAAACGATTTTCTCACTTACCAACTAATTAGACCTTGTTGTGGCAGCTGCCCATGTTACCACAGCTGTTTTGGCCATTGTTGCATCGGTGGTCAGTGCTTTGGCTGAATGAATTGCTGCCAACGAGGCTGCACACACTGCTGTCGTCAAAAGTCTTGCAAGGGATGTTGCTGCTCAGAATGCTGCGAGAGTAGATGATTTGATTGGGGCCACGAAGGCTGTTGTTCGGGCGGCTACTGCAGTGGCAGCGAATTTGTATTTCTAAAGTATAATATTTTATTCTCCGAGTTCAGATTATTTCCGAGTGAAAAAAAATGTTTTTTCAGTAACTTATATCACTTTCGGTCATAACGAGTGTGGTTTTTATTCAAAACTTACCACCTCTATGCATATTAATGCCTCTTCTAGTCCTACAGTTATGAATCTCTCATTCTTAAAAGACCTTTAGAGGTGTACGCTAACATTCGAACTTCCTAATTTGATATTTTTCTCAATTTTGGTGGTTGCTTTTGACGAGATAGTAAATTGTTAACTTTTTATTCATTATTTTGAGCTTTTCTCAGTCTCCAGAATATTACTTGAATTTGTTTTATACGTGAAATTATTATACGGATTTAATCCCATTTTTTATAAACCATAAACTTATCGAGTTCTAAGAAGTTGAAATAATCGATCATGAGGTGAGAAATAATTTTAACAATGTAACAATACGCAGAGTTGATAAAACCCGTTAGTATTGGCTTGAGTTCACCATGTTAGTATTATGTCACATTGATTGCAAAAAATGATAGATAGCGCATTCTCAATGCGGAGTGATACAGACCCGATGTTGAACAAAATAACAGTTTGCTATTGAATTGAGGCTGAAAAGGGAATGAATATATGCAACTCGAAAGACAACTAGTTTCGCAATACTCGATGTGAAAATACAAAATTATATTACGATCTGGGGTAATATTAACGATGATGGATCTAGCAGCATCCGCAACCGTGGCAACCACCACAGCCTCCGCAACCACCATGACAGCCAAAATAAACTATTCAAATATTAAACCTTGCTCAAAATTAGTTTTCTTTTAAACTCAAATCAGAACATGACTCACTGATCTTGAAATTCTACCACGAAAGGATCTAGGGATTTTCAGAGCTCACATACACGGATCATTTAATAGGAGCATGATAGGAATCTTAATCTTCCTGTATTCATCTTGAAGTTAAAGTTCTGGCATGTTTCGACCGCATTGAGCTTATTCTCTCTAATCAAATATTATACTAGACATGAGACAAAAATACCCAGACGTGAAAGGATAGATTTACCTTTTCACGGACTCAGGAAACACTTTATTCAGCAAGCCTGATCGCAATCGTTCGTACTGTTTCAGAAGGTATAGCTTTAAGGTATTAAAATTAATGACAATTTTGAAAGTGTTAATTATATTTTTTAACTAAATATCTTTTATTATTTTGTAAAATATAAATTTTTTCAATTATTAAATAATAACCAATTCTTCGCGAGCTGAAAGACATTTGCTGACGTTAATGTTGAAGATTCGTCAAATTCTGCAATCTACAAATAAAAATTTTAATTTAGCTATAAGGATTCGTTTTATACATCTATTTGATTGATTCTTGGGTCCTAATCAAGAATATTTGCTATCAAATGTAACCTTGTTCAATCAATAATTCTAACTTCTGTTTCTAAGGTTCATAACCTGTTTTATAAAAAAATAAGACATTCTGAGTCGAAGATGGGAGGGCGTTATATTTTAATTTTGAGAAACCCAACATACATTGCACGGCATGCATTGCAATTACAGACATGAAAAAGTGGTCTAACTTGGATGACCTACTCATAAGTAATAACATTACAAGTATCCTTTAATCGTGATCTAAATGATTATTTTTCTGTCAATAAATAAAACTTCTAGTTAGAAAAAAAGGAAAAAAGGGGTCACAAAATTGCACACAAAACAAAAAAATAATTAAACTTGGTCTTGGTTTCACACGCGTGATCCCCCCTGTGGGAAAAAAATCTAATTCACCAATACTCACATCGATTTCTGTATTGTCAGGAAAGCGCCAGTTCTCCTCTTCATGCATAAACTTTTCATTACTTTGAGAAAGATGCCGGACCTTGATAGAGTCCAATTCGATGAGAATGTCTACGGGAAAAGTGAGCCTTGAGCATTTCCCAAAGGGCAGCAGTCCTTTATTCGCTTTGCTAATGATCTGTTCACACAAATGTAAGCCATAAATGGGTCGAAAGTAGAGCTTCTTGCGACGATCTAAGAAGTGAGATATCGTATCACACTCGCTGGCCGATAAAAGCTCGGCGTTGGCCTCAAACAAAACACTGACCAGGTAATAGGCGAAGAAGATGATGAGATAATACTTTTTTATAATCTCATCCTTTGGGAAGTGGGTCCTATGGAAGGTCGTGTTCATGCAGAGGGATTTGAAAAAGTTCAAGTTTGTGAATGAATTCAATAGGCGTATCATATTGGTGATCACTATAGTGGAAAGGTTCAGGGAAATCATTGAAGAGAGGTCGATTTCCGGAATTCTCGACGGTGGCTGCAAAGTCAGAATCATTTTATGACCGAGAATGCTAGAATTCTCTTCGTCAATTGGAAAGAAGATGTGAAAGAGTTCATTAAAATGAATATGGTAGATTTCTGAGAATTTTGCATCAAGATTAGTTATTGATTCTTCAATAGATGCTTTAGTCAAAGTCAACTTTTTTAAATGCTCAGATAACTTTGAGGATTTAATGTGGAATGCGTTGCAGTTTTTATGAAAGGCTTCTTTGGCTTGCTTCAAAGACAAAAGGCGATCTTTAACTGAACAGGAATTAGAATTTTGACTCACGTTTTTTTGACTTTTGCTTGAGATGAATCTCATAATCACGCATACATCTGGTATGATGTTTGAAGCTTGTTGCTCTGTCCTTTGAAATAAAAATTGAGTTATTATAATTTTCACTCACGAGATTGACATGGCAAAATTGATCAAAAACGATTTCAAGGCTAAATTAAATGAAATTAAATGATCTACCTCTTCTTTTCCTTCTTCAAATCATCGATGAGACAACCATGACATGCTTTCAGGTCGGTATAGGAGCTAGAGTAGACACAATCTGATCTTTTAAAGTTTCCACTATTCAAACAGTCAGTGCAGGTTATATTTGTACAAAAGGAGCCGCAAGCGAGACAATACTTTTTGAAGCATTTATTTCTCTTGATGATTTCATTACTATCAGCAGGTGAGTTGTTCTCTGTGAGATTGATTATTTCAAATTCATCATAATCATTATTCAAATGTGTCATTAATTATAACAAGGGTATCAATTTTTGTTTTTGATTGTTTATTCATTTCCGTCGCGAGTCAGTAGTTCAATTTTCAAATTATGGATATAGACGATTTAAAGTTCAAAATTGAATACTTAAGTCAATCTGGAATCAATCTGACGACTGAAGTTAAAACAGTTCTTCAGAATTCATTGAAAATTATAAAAAAAGAGCACAACTTCTTAGTGGTTCAGTTTTGGGGAATTATAAAAGGTCTAAAATGGGATTATTATATCGCAAGTGGGATAAGAGAGAATTTTCTTGAGAAAATATTTTTATATAGGTTAGTGAGAATAAACTTAACAATTTTAGCAAGGATGCGTTATTTTGGTCGCTAATGCCGATACCTTCTGAGACAGACTTGATAATAACAAAAGAAATGAAAACTAATTTTATCGGTGATCCCTTCTTCGTAAGTGATCAGAAGGAATACTTTTGTGAAGTTAATGAGAATAATGAAGCCATAAAACAAGAAAAAACAGTAACTAGAAAATCTTTTACTTGTAGTTTGAGATAAAAGAAGAAAATAGATTAGCGGCCGCGATAAAATGCATTGAAAAGGACTGTCAAACTGTACCGAAGGGTTCCTACCTTCGTATGACTAATGGTCAGGTTATAAGAAACAAGTATTACGAAGGTTTGAATTACCATGACTCGTTCAATCTTTCTTCATATTTACATTTTACAGTGCCATTTGAATATAAAAAGGAAATCAAGACAGCCTTTCCATCGATAGATAAGACCACTCAGTTTCTGAGAACGCTTGAAGATGACTTACCAAGGGGAGTGTGGAATGTCTACTTTAACCAAGCTGAGAATTTGATTAATTTGAGAAATCTCTGCTGGCTTGGGTACTCGTTTTATCAAGTACCACAAAAGGCATCATTTGGAGCTATATATTGTGGAAATGGAATTTATAATATTGACTTGCCCTTTATGCTTTAGAGATTAGTGTATTTTGATCTGACAATAAATTCTGAGAAATTAACTCTGTTGCTAACAAAAATAAAATCTCTACTGAATAATATTTATTAATAAGTAGATGGACAGCAAAAATTAATTTTTTATGAATAGAAGTTGTATATTTATAAAAATAATCACAGTGTAAAATCAAAAGGGTGTAAATAGTCATCATTGAGGATTAAGGGTAAAATATATATGAGCAAATCTGTTTTATGTTAAAGTTTTCAAATTTAGAGATATCTGTGTTTATGGCGGTCAGAACCGGATTTGTAAGCGAGTGTAGAGAGTTGTATTGCACCGCTTGTCTTGTGTTATGGCCATGGGCTGGTTTCACACTATTTTTGAGTTGAAGGGAGATCGCGAAGCTGATTCTTCTGCACCAAAGTGGATGAAGATTAGCTTTTTCGAGGGCTTCTTTGTAAGATCTCGATGATAGGTTCATAGGTAACCTAGGGTTTCGAATGTAGGCAGAAATAGAATACTTAGTAAGTATTACTTACTTTACCAACCTTTCAACTAAATTGATTAATAAGATATATTCTTCAAAATTAACAATTTAAAATAAACTGAGAGTAGTTTACTATGAACTAGAAACATTGGCTGATAATTAGTCTGTAACTACGTTGTTTGGTAGCCATATTCTAAATTGAAATATGGGGACCTGGCCCTATGAAAATTTCGTCAAAAAATAGTCAAATGAAATATGATTAGTCAGCCACAAATTCGTTCCAAAAAATTATAACTTTTTTGAATAGAAATTTTATATGGAAAAAATAAATCGTGAGGGTAATGAGTCATCGTCTTCGATCATTGGTAATAGACCTACACACGGTACTTATCCACCTGTTGAGGTGCAAATTTAGCATGATGAGAGCAATATATTTGATCTCCCTATAAATTCTTCTCTAGAATAATGAACCTTCATTATCACTCTATGTTCAAAGGGTGAAGTTACATCATTCATAGATAAATCAATGGTTTTTCAAGTTTTTTATTATCAAAATTTAAAGTCGGTTAAAAGAAATATGTTTATAGAAGATTTTGTGTTGATCCAGCAGGGGTAACTTCATATTCACCAACACTTTCAACCTCTATTTCTTTTTCCTTGTGACCACCATAGAGACAGTAGTGTTGGACAATGAAAAAGATATCAAAAACTATTGAATTGAAGCCCAAAAGGAACTTTGTTGGATTTCCAAAGTAAATAGTCCAATCGTTAAAGTTGTACGAATCAATCAGCATTTGACTGATGCTCAAGATTCCACCGCACATATCAAGAAAGATATTGAAAATGCTCCAGCCAAGAGTGCTTTTTCTTTTGTAATTTAAATACGCCTGTGGGAACATCTTCAAAGCTGATATTATCAGCTTGACGTAGGAAACGTAATAGATGAAAGTTAGATAAGTGATTATATCTTGGGTAGCCAAAATAAGAACCAATAAGAGGAAAATAAATAGTGTTACGATAAAACTACAGACTTTATATGAAACCCGTTGTTGGCCACGCTCGTAAATGCAACATTGAATAAGGGTTAACGCTGTAAGAAGGGCTGCATGGAGAGAGAATACTATGTCATTTATTTCCACTGGAATGACGGAAGACCTATCTTTTACGAAATAGGCAATTTGAATCCTTTCACTCAAGAAGAATGTCATGTTGAATATCGAATAGCAGATGAAGCCGAAAAGATTCATTGTCAAGTAGTCGAAGCTCAACCCAATGACGCTTTTCCTTCGAAAGTTCATGATCAACTGGGGATAAAATGAGATCATCCAAAATACGAAATACATCCAACCAAATATCTCTTGGAGAATGTCCAGCTGCCTATACTTCATGATGGCAATGTGACAAGAGGAAATGGAGTCCTCCCATCTAGCGTTGATTTTGTTCATTATGTTTAGTGTGATTTGTCCTACGCCTTTTGAGATGATTTTGATCTTTATCTCTTTACGCCCATTGACGATGATCTCTTCGATAGGAAATATTGGTAATAATGTGGAGTTTGCGTGTATTTGGTTTATGTTGTTATCAAAGTAAATGAATCGGATTTTCGAGACCTCTTCATCCTTATTGACTAAAACGATCTCTTGCGATTCACCTACAGATAAAGTCAACTTTTTAACTTCAAACTCAAATAAGGAATTAGCTCTAAATAATAATATGAGGAAACACAGGAAAGTTCGATGATGCATTATTATATAGTTTACGAAAAAGTACTGGGAATATTTAACAACTTTTCAAATCATTAATTCATTAGAAGAACACTAGACTTTACTGTCTGCTCGAGTTTGTTTAAACTAACTTGACGTGAGTGGATTATGATTTGAAATCGCTAAATGACGACTTTCAATAACGATATCACTGAGATAAAGTAAGAAGGTTTCTTTAATTTTAAGCAATCTCACTGAACCTGTATTCCTTGAAACCCTAAAGATTAGATATCACAGCCAATATTATTACGTAAGTTGGAAAGAAAATAATAATATAGACTTATATCGGCAATATCTTGATATTTTTAAACCCTTATAATGAAAACTTGAAAACGGTAAGAACTGAAGAATTCCTAAACAAATCGCTGCCCGATAACGATCCTCATGTATTCGGCATCGCTGAAGCTGTTCGACAGAATGCCATAATGGATTCTCTTTTGAATCAAGTAATAATAATTAGCGGAGAGTCGGGATCTGGGAAGACGGAATCCACCAAGAGAATCATCCTTTATTATTCATCTATCCATAAATTTCATAAGATCTCACAAGCCCTTATGTATGCCACTCCTATACTCGAATCCCTAGGCAACGCAATGACCAGTCAAAACAGCAACTCTTCAAGATTTGGTAAATTCATCAGTCTTCATAGGAAAATGTGCGTGAAAGTTTTCAAAAATTAGAGAAAATGGTTTAGAATTAGGGTTAATTTGATCGTATTTAAGGAGTGCTTTTCAGCACGCTTCACAGCGGAGTTTTATGCTGGAAAAGAGCAGAATCTGCCGTCAGAGCGCTCACGAGAGAAACTACCACATATTTTACGAGATAACAACCGGCCTAAGCCCAAAAGAAATGCAAGAGTACGGCTTCCTTCCCTCAGAAAACTATCGATATCTTTGCTACGTAAGTGGCCTCTCTTTGATTTAATCAATCTAGAAGAACCTTGGCAACTCTAGCCGTGGCTTGGATTCGGCGAATTTTGTAAAGTTGAAAAAGAGTTGGCTGGCCGTGGGCCTCTCCGAAGGGGATTTCAAGAACCTCCTCACAACACTTAGCGTGGTCTTGCTTTTGGGAAACTTGAAATGGCGCGAGGTTAACGGAGAAATCGATAGAAAAGTAAAAAACCGTTGATCTCCTAATTCTAGGCTCCCTGTGAAAATGACAGTGTTCTCATCAAGATTGCTGAACTGCTCGGTGTCTCCTATGAAGCAATCCTTCATAGATTAATAGAGAAAAGCATGGCAAGTCCTTGAGAAATTAGTATTTTTCATATTCTAAGGGCCTTCTCTACGCAGGTTATCAACCATGCCGATGATATAACGATAGCTAATAGCCCAAGTGAATGCTACACGGTTTGTGATTCTCTAGCGAAGAAGCTGTACACCAATAACTTTGAGGAAACCATAGGCATGATAAATAGAAGGCTTTCTAACGCTGGAATTGATTTGAATGAACACACTCAAACGATTTCAATACTTGACATTTACGGTTTTGAAGTGAGTCCTTGAAAAGGTACAATTTGAGTCCATTTATAATAAAATAGTTGTTTGGAGTTTTGAGGATTGTAGTCTTTCATACAACCGAAGATATCCCATTTATTTAACCCAATTAAATCTTCACCGGTTAAGATGACATGGAAAGGGTGATTTTTTGGAGTACATGCCGCTACAAGTACTTGAAAGAATTCTATTAAAAACGAGCTTAATCACACACTTGAACTGCCTACTCATAAGTAACATGATGAAATATATATATATATTACACTTTATTTTGTGTTCTGAAGGACACTGTTTCTATCTAAATACTGAGCTATTTTATGTTAATCTACTTATTATTTTCTAATACAGTAACTTACTGTCAGTAAGTGTAAGTTAGAAAAGAGCAATTATCCAAGGTTCCACTATTCAATTATAGATTCTAGCTTGAGTGAATCCCTCAAATCTGATTGGCTGATTCTCACCAATACATCTGAATAGATTCATTTCTGCTTCCACACACATCCAATAGAATACACCCAAATTAGTCATTAGGTGAACAAGCAAATTGTTCATTAGTCAATTTCCCTCTTAGGACCTAGAAAACAACTCTCTTGAGCAGATGTGCATCAACTTCTCGAACGAATGCCTCCAGAGATTCTACAACGAGACCATCTTCATCATGGAACAACGGGAATATGTCAAGGAGAAGATAAACATTAAATTTCTCGACGACTACCCCGATAATCAGGATATCATCTCTTTGTTTGTTGGCTCTAAGCCGTCTGGAATATTTCCAATCCTCAACGATTCAGCTAAATTTAGAGGGGTGAGGTCTTATCCTTATTATCTTTCAGGGAACTGACAGATCATTCCTCCTCGAATGCAATGAGGTACATTTTCGATGCAAAAAGTACAAGATTCCGAAGAAGGGCTCGGAGAATTCATTCGTAATTTGTCACTTTGCTGGGGAAATATTGTATAACGTGAGTCGTTAAAATGTTTGGCAAGTAATCGAAATTCTTTGAAGAGTGCACGGTTCGTTTCGTGCTCTATGACACAAAGACCAGATTTAAAGTAATAACCAGGGCGCCAAAAAATATTCTTTTTTTTTTCACAGAATCTCCTCCTCAAGTAAAGGTCTATTTTGAGAGTTAAAAATGCATAAAAAGAGGAGAATATCAAGAAATATTGTATTATCTATGCATTTTTATGGAAATATTAATAGAATTAATACAGGTGAATTTTTCTTAAGAAGTAAGATTTTTTGATTCGTTTTTCTTTGATTGCTGTATTTTAAAATTGCTATAAATAAATTATACTACTAGGAGTAGTATGATTAATATAAAATTAAATAAAAAGTTACATTTTCGACAAGACACAATTTATGCGCATTGTTTAGTAAGGGATCAACCATAGCAACACTGACAACTTTTTAGGACTTGTTTAGATATTAAAACAGTTGTAACTTCTACATTTTGAGAGCAAACGAGTTCTTTTTTTTAATTTTTTAATTAAAGGAGGATAAATAATTACAGCCTCAACATTGATTCATAACTTTTAATTAAGAGGTAGGTGGGGAGTTACTTTTTTCAACACTAAACATTTTGTGCGCAGTTTAGAGAAGGGATTAACCCTGGTAGCGCTAAATGATTGTAATTCAACACTAAATATTTCTCTTTTCGATAGAAATTGAAACCCTTGCACTTTAATGATTATACACATTTTTATGACTAGTCGAAAGCTACTTTAATACTCACTTGAGTTTTATTGTTTTTCTTTTGGGAAATTTCTAGCCACTAATCTCAATGATACCTCTTCCTAACACTTGGTCTTTCCCGATTCAGAAGCTAAAACCTATTCATAGATTTAAAAAATGTCAAAATCTAATTTAGATGGCGCCTATTAGACGCAGTCTAGTTGATAATTTATGCTGAAGAGATACCTAACGTTTTTCGCTAAAGGGGTTAGTGTCACTGACTCAGTGTTACAAGAATTCTCAGTAGTATGTGTAATACATATTGTGTACACTGTACCATACAGACACCACATTGCTTTATGCACGCTATTTTATTGCATTTCAAAGGTGTTTTATGTAGCTGAAACACATTTATTAAGTCAAATACGTAGGCACATCTAAAAATCAGAAATGAAAAAATTGATGTCTTAGCCAATCTTTTCTCCTAAAAACAGAAAATCAAAAAATTTGACTTCTTAAGAAAAATTCACCTGTACTAAGATATTCTTTTTGATTTCTCAACATTATCGGGTAATAACGGTGCATTGAAATTAACTTGTAAATATAATTCTCTCCAACTCAAGTAATAATTGTTTTCTCTTAACACTCCTAGGCCCACAGATATTTGAATTTGCCTCGCTAATAAAA
>KL567055.1:8718-33292 GCA_000715275.1 Gyrodactylus salaris
ATTTTTCGTCTTTATCTAATGGCATTTAAATTATTGCTGGCTCATAAAATTTTGAATTTCAATTACTACCTGTGTAATTGATTAGAATTCAAAAAAGACTAAAAACTTGAAATATAACTTTTAGGACCTTTTAATGCTCTAGAAATCATAATAGTAAAATCTTTTGCATATTTTCAAAGATAAATAACCATGGTCAAATCGTAAACTATGCTTTTATTGTGACCTATTAATTATTCCAACTCTTCCCTTTAGCTCTTTGGAAGAACTAGACCTCGACTTTTATCCTCTCGTAAGTGGAGACCTGATCAGTTATGTATCGAGGAACATGATCTATTTGAAGAGGTTCTCAGCCAACGGCATCGACACCGGCTCCTTTCCGCCCAGCTCTCTTAATCATCTCCACTGTAAGTCTACTTTTTTACGTTTTCTCCCTTAGCTATGAAGGAATTGACACATTTGAGCCTCAACAACTTGCCATCGATAAACAATTCGAATATCAAATGTCTACTTGGTGAGTGAATTTCATGAATTGTTCTTAACCCTCCTAGGCCCGCAGTAACATTATTGTTACATCTCACTTGAAGGCTCATAACACTGACAAAAAGATTGATAAGAGAATCCGAACAACCTTGGACTAACTAAGGAAATTTTAGGCTTTCGAATGACATAACTTAAGCACCTCGATAGTATTAAGTTTTAAAAATACAGCTGTTTGAAATTTGCGCGCAAATATAATTTGATTTTTTTCTCAATTTTTAATTTTATTAAATCTAGAAACTGCTAATTCACGTTTGTAATTCACATTCGAAATTGTTCAATTTTTTTCTTTCGTAGATTTCTCATTGAATTATATGCCCAGTTAAAAATCTTTCATCGGGTAACTCAAATTTCGAAAAAGATTTAGGTTTAAGATGTTTTCGTAACTTTTGAAGGAGAATTTTTTTTGAAGAATGTTCAAGACAAAAATGTCTTCTGAATTTGCCTCACCAATTAATCTGCAACAAAGTTCAAAGTTTTTCTATGCTCAGACCTAGGAGGGTTAAACCTCTATATTTTGCGCCAAAAATTAAAAAACTTTATTAAAACTTTATTATTAGAAGTGTCAAATCTCAAGATATTGAGTATAAACAAAACCAAGTTGAATGACGCAGCCTGGCTACAATTCACAGCGCCCTTGTCAAATAATCTAAAGGAACTTGAAATTGCCGGCATCGATGAGCAGCATTCAATAACTGATGTTGGCTTTTGGCATTTGCTTAATCTATTTCCCCGCCTAGAAATGCTCAATGCATCTCAGAACCAGGTAACTCCTTTGTTTTTGATAGTTTTTCTAATTTTATCTATTTTTGGCAATCAATTAAATAAAAATTAATTTTAGATTGTCGGCACCCACTCCTTGAAGCCCGAATCATTCCTCACTAAGCGCCCATTCCTAAAAACCCTCCATTTGAGTGGGAATGCAAAACTCGTACAAGTGCCAGATTGCTCCTCATCTCTGCAAGTGCTCTCAATTAACCAGTGCTATTCTCTAACCTTTGAGAGACTGATAGAATTTGCAAAGGGAAATCAAAAATCTCTAAAGAAGGTCAATGGAATCTTTACCATTGAGAATATTTCACCAGAAAATATTCTCGCATTCTTTAGTAAGTGCTTGTTTTAGTCTATTCTGAAACTCGGAAATAAGTAGCATCGTTTGAGTTAATTAAAACAAAAACTTTTTAGTTGGTTTTCTTAAAGTTCAAGTCTCAAAATTAATTAATTTCAGAAGTTGGATTACCATTTGAAGAATATGACCTCGGGTCCTTAAACGGCCCTTGGATGAGTGTTGATTCCCTGATTGAATTAATCTCTTGTGTCGACCTAAATGCAATAAGATCACTACGTTTACCTCAGAGATGCATCATTCATAAAATAGACTCGGCCAAAATCGACTCTTTTATGGGTTATTTGGAGAAAATGAAGAAACTAGAGGAGCTCTACATTGGTGACCAACTACCGTGGTTAGGAGTGGAAAATGTCAAAAAATTCGCCCGCTTCTCTCGGAGTCTAAAGATTCTACATATCCAATCTGCATGGTGAGTTCAACTTGTTCGAATTCCTGATGTCAAATATTAAAATTTCCCATCTCTTTAGTAAATATGACACTGAAGGTCTTGAGAGTTCACTTCAAAATCAATGCAAGCTCAGAGTTCAGATTCTCTTATAAATTGAGTTATTATTATTTTCATAAAAGCACCCATTATTTGGTATAAATTATATTTTCTTGAATAATAAAAATTAAAAAAAAAGTGTTTTCAAATTCTCTTCTTTTCTGTCAGCGTCCTTATAATCGCGCCATACTTGCCCAGAGCAAAGACCTTTTCGAACCAATTAAATAGACAATTTGAGCTGCATTCTTTAGGGAATTCAAAACATCTGTAAATGTACTGCATTAAGAGATCTATTTCCTCTGAATTCAAATTTGATAGAGCTCCATCTATTTGGCCTGCTTTCGATGCATTTAGAGTTTTTATCATAGAATTCAATGCAGCCTTTTTAATATCAGCATTCTTGGAGTTATTTGGAGAGTTGGAGAGAATGTATTTGAGAGATTCGTCTATTTGGCCTCTGTTGAATTAGGAAGAATAAGACTTACTTTGCGAGGAAGTTTGAAACTTCAGACTCTTGAAAGTTGCATGATATTTCATCTCCCTCATCATTGAAATTCTTGTCTCCTATCAAGTCAACATCTATTTTCCTGAATCTTGTGTCGGACGTATTTTTAGACATTTTTAGGAATTAGTTTTTGAATTTAACACTTGTTAAAAATTCAATCAAACATAGGCAAATTATTGTTTGAAATGAAGATGTTTAATTGGGTTTTTGAAATTGAAAATAATATATTCTATCACGAAAGTAACAAGGACAGTGTTCTGCTATGCATTAAAAGGTTGCATAATTGGAATATCTTTAATCTCCGACCGCATACAAAGATACTCTCCGAGACCAGTTGAAATTGCGACAGACAAGATCATTGTTAGCCACCACGCGGCTGATGAAGGAAAGGCCAAGTTATGAAGGACACACAGGACGAGATGCCAAAAGTGGATTGTTGCTGAAAAGTCTAGGCATTGCTTTGATCTTTCAACCTAAAATGACATTGAGAAATCTATCTTGGTATGTTTAATTCCATTATGACATTTAATTGGTTTCATGTTTATGAATTTAGATTTGTTATCCAAACCTTATGAAATGGCTAATCTCTGAGATCTATTTGCTACAGCCCTTATATTAGGAAATAAGTCAGACTTATTAAGTCTCATTAAGGGTAAAAATTATGCACTAAATGATAAATAAGTCATTTAATAACTCACAATTTTCCATAAGAGAAGAGAAATAAACAAGGACGCCAGCAGAAAAGCGATAATTGTACACATTCCAGAAGCATCCTTGACCCTCATCTCGTAGAAGTCGAAGAGAAAGTTTATCGATGGCCTATGGCCGGACACTCTAGCCAGAATGGAGCACAGAATACCGAGGCAAATGTAGTATAGACATTGGAGAATGATCATTTGGTACAGGATCACCTTTGGATTCCATACTGTCAGTCTGAACTTGGACACCATTTACAATGTCTATGGAAGGAAAAGGTAATTACAATTTTGTAATTTTGAGTAATTTCTTGAGAAGAAAAGTGGCATCTTTTAAATTTATATTTTTATTTCATGACAAAATAAATTTCTAGAGTCTTTTGAGGCCTAGCAGGCTGGTTGTCTGGAAAAGGGTTAAAAATTGAGTAAATTTTAAAAATTTTCAAAGTGAAATCAACTTACAGTTTTGGTGAAAACATTAATTGTCTCCTTCATTATGTTAATGGTTGATTTGAGCTAATTAAGAAACAAAATAATCAATTATTATAAAAAGGTCTAGTTATGTTACTCTCAAGTAGCTTGTAATGCACTAAGCTTTGATGGTTTTCTATTTGAAATAAGAAATACTCACGTCATTCTCTTTGACTTTTCTCAAGTCTTGAATTCTCCTATTGAGAAAATGCCAGGTCTTTTCGTAATTCTGTGATGAATCTTGTATGAGATATAACTCGGAAAGGTTGTAGACATACGCAACGGCCATTCTCTTGGCATACCAATTCATCTATAGTAAGTTGTTTGATTATAATTTTTAACTTGTGATTTTTTTTAAAATTGAAAAGGGTAATAAAACCGCCAAGGGTTAAAATTCATGACAGAATACCAAATTTTTGCAAAAAAAATATAAAATTTTATTTTATTGTGGAAGTAGTCAATGTAAAACACTGTTGTAGATAACTCACATCAGACGATCTATCCCCAGCCCCGGCCCAAATATCATCCACGAGGTTCGCAAAAAGACTCAGCGACTTTGGCGCATGCATAGGATTGGCCATCATGGCCATAGCTTGCGGCCATCTATCCACCACCGGTATAATCATCTCCAGGCGTTTCTTGATGATGGCATAGAGGTACTTGTCCAGCACAGCGGACTCCTTAATCTTTGACGGAATTCCCGGCCAGCTCTCTGGCACTCCCAGCGGCAGGTCCTTGATTAGATCATCCATCTGCTCCTTCTCAGCGTCCGGCGGGAGATTGGCTGCCCGCCACATTGATATGTAGTCGACAGACTTTAAGTTTCTCGTTTTGTAGAATAAATGGACTAGGTCCACCTCATCTGTACGGACTATTAGGGAGTGGTAGCTCTCCGGCATCTCGATTTCCTTGCAGGCCAGTTCGATGCTCTTCCTCGTCCAGCCATACTCAGGTATCTAAAGTTGAATTTATAATCTTTGATCCGTTAGCAATAGGTTTTTTGATTCATTTTTCTCCAAACTTGGATAGATAATAATCTCTTATTTACCCTTAAATAGCAAGAATTCTAACCAGCATAGAATAAAAGGAGGCAAATGAAAAATTGTCTATGATTAGAAATGTTCCAATTTTTGTGTAAATTTTTATTTTGTAAATACAAGGGGTCAGATTTCCTGTCCATATAGGCTTAAACTATTCGAAAAAAATAGTAAAATTTAAGATAATTTACATTAAATGACTAGAGGTGTATATTTTGTACTAGAGAAGGGTTTAAAATCAATTAATTCATTAAATCAGTCCCCTACCCTCTTTCTCTACGTTGACAAGTATTGATTCACATAAATTAAGTAGAACCAATTGAAAGTTGGTTTAATTCACGATTGACAAGTGCCAGTGAATATATCAACTCACAAACTTTATAGTTGCTTCAACTATTTCACTTTTTATGGCCTCCTCAGATTTGATCGACTTGTCTGATTCGCTACTCAGGAATCTTACAGGTCCTACTGAAAGCGGGCTAGATTAAAAATAGTAAATCAATTAAGTTGAACTGAAGATTACTAAAAATATTTTCGAGGTGATCTCAAAATAATTATGATTTTTAAGAATATACCCTAATCTTAAAATACAACATTGATGATATAATTTTAGTCACATGACTCACATGATTGGTTTAATATTCCTTGCAAATACACTGGCTCTCGATATCATCTAAAAAGAAAAGATGATCAATTTTCGATTGATTGGGCTTGGGGGTAGGAAGAAGAGTTTATTATTATCAAAAAGTTTCTTTTCCCATTCCATCTATCATTTCAAAATCGCCACCAACTTGCAGCAGGTTATTCTCTAGCAAATCCATTTTGAACAACCTTCCCTTCAGTTCCGTCACAGCGTAGTCTGGCCCCTTGCCAGCCTTGGCCATGTTTATCTCTTCCGCAAGTTGTCTTCTCTCCTCATCCATTGCCCTCTTGAGAGGTTCCAAAAAGGAGATGTGGAGGTAATTCGAATTCGACAAGTTCCTACGCATCTCCGCTGCCAAGAGGCAACTATCCGGTCTGCTCTTTAGGTAGACCAAGAGATTCAGGGCACTTGATAGCCATGCATTATTATCGTTGACGCTTCCCTGCATGCAGGGGTGTGGAAAGTGAAAGATTTTGGTTTTGATTGTCGAAAAATACTGCAAGTTTGTCGGCTGATCTATGCCACCTTCCTGGACATCTTCTACTGTCACAATAGAGTGCACAAAGTCTTTTAACTGTACGATCAGATACCCACGGAGACCAGCATGTTGCAATGAGAACTCGGCGGAAAATATCTTTTCAAACAAGAACCACTTCGCTTGATGTGTAGATATTTTGATAATTTTCTTCAAGATATCCACTCCAAGTTTGATGTGTTGAGGAAATTCCGGCCCTGATACGTCCTGTGATGAATATTTACATACTAGTTGATAAAACTCTACAACAGGCTCCGAATTATAATCATCCATTGTCAGTTCGAATGAATTTAATTCGCTGGTTACGTGCTCGAGATATCTGATGGAGCCCCGACCAAATAGATCTTCGTTTATTCTTACGAGGTTCTGAATAAAGTGGAAAAATTTCTTTCTCCTTGACCATACACTAACAGTGAAAGGATTAACGGACATACCGGAAGATTGCAAATTAAGATCAGCCAAGTCTCTCAATCTTGAAGGGGCCACCTTATCCAAGTTGACGCCATTCCTCTTGATACTCTTGACAAAACCTGATAGTGATTCTTTTTCGAGGGGCTGTGTTAATACGAGTAACAAAAGATTATCAGAAACCGGTTTATGATCGATTTGCTCCGTTAGAATGATAACTTCTTGAAGTGCATCTTTGATGACGCCTGTAAAGTTTTCATTAAACGCCATTTCATTCATCACAGCAAGTACATCTTCAAGGAGAAACTTGGCCTGTCGACGTTTCTTTAACAGGTCGATGAAGGAGTTGATAATTTTTAGATAATATCTCAGTGCTACATAATTATTAATGCACTTGGCATATGTCTCGAGGATAATACACTTTTCCGAGTCTTCAATGATATTGAAGAGTGATAAAAAGTTGTTAAATATTTCCTCAGAGTCTAAATGATCAACTTCGACATCGTAGTTGAGAGAGTTGAAACATTGGGATAGAATCGTTGTAGAGTTTTCAATCATTTCACTAATGTGATTGTTGAGGAAATCCTTGAAACTCTCTTGATACTTTGAGAATAACATATAAGAGAAGGATTCCTCAGGACTTTCAATACAAAATTCGTCTTCCATTAATAAAAAGTTAAAAAATAGTAGAAATCAAACAATTCAAATTCTCTACATAAATAATCAATTTTTTGATTCTCTCTCATGAAGATTGCGCAGGTCTTTTAATTAATATTATATTTGAATTTTGATCATGCCTAAATCTAAACGAGACAAAAAGGTAGATCTTACCAAAGTTTCCAAGAAACCAGGACGTAAAGATGCTTATAGAGAGAAAATGTCCAAGATATTTCCTCTTTTTGAGAATATTTACGTGATTAGATATCAAAATTCGAGAACTTCTCTTATCTCAAATGTGCGCCGCGATTTAACTGATTCTACGTAAATTTATATTATTACTCCCTTAGCATAATGTTTTGCAAGAACAAATTAATTAAGAGCGTATTCGGAAAGAATCCTGAAGGTGAAATAATTGAAAACTTCCACAAACTTGGACAGTACCTCAAGGGACAAGTCGCCATGGTATTTTCAAACCACTCCCTCGACTATCTCCGTGATTTCTTCAATCAATACAGATCCCTTGAATATCCCAGACCAGGCTCAAAGGCTTCTCAGACAATTAAAATAGCACCTGGCTATCTAAATAAGCTCTCACACATTCAAGAACCCACCTTGCGCGCACTTCACATGCCGGTAAAGCTAGTTAAAGGCATCATTCATCTCGAGACCGAGTATTGCGTGTGCAAGAGGAATTGCATTTTAACTCCAGATCAGTGCAAGATTCTAAAGATGTTTAACGTTCAAATGGCAGAGTTCCAAATTGAGATCATAGCTAGAATGGATATTAACAAGAAAAAGGTTGAAAATGTCCACCAAGAGGATGGTTACAATATGGTCACCAATCTTAATCCCCACGTTGTTATTAAATGTGAAAAATTGGACGATGGCGAATTCTACTTTACCCACCACGTTGTCGAAAAGCTTGATGACCACGTTCCTATTGAGCAAATGGTTACTGAATAAATAAACTACTGTTAAATACAGCAAAGTAACTCTTTTTCTAACTAACTCACTATCTAGAATACACCATCACATGCTACTGGATGTTTTCACATCTCTCCTCTGATTGGTTCTTACCGGAGAGCCAATAGTAGTCTATGCATTCTTTAAATATCTTGCTCTCTCCAATCGACTAAGCATTATGATCTCTAAGAGTATAATAAATACGAGCGTTGAAAGTGAAAACCTGCCTGTCATCTCGGAATATACACACTAACTCGTGAGCATTACAGTGAGTCCTGAAAACTTGATTTATTGTCACATGCGGAATATTTATTTTAGAATTTAAGGAATGACTCTTTTGTTTGTGATATTAGGTTCATTGATCTGTGACTACATATCAAAATGCTTCCTCGCAATTTTCCATCAGTAATAATTAACTTCCGGGAATGTTTGTAGGGCAATTAATCATTCTTTTATTTCAAACTCATTTTTAAAGTTCCTTCTTTTTCATCGTTAAATCAAATGATTCTCCTGTATATATATGTTACAAGTTGAGAGAGTTTCATGAAAATTGGTTCTTTGATATTTGCAAAATTTACCCATCATGATTTGGATGACTCATTTTTTATAAATCTTAAATAAATAGTTGTGTCAAATTTTATAAGAACTAATTTCCTTCTTGAAATATGAAAACAATTTAAGTAAATTGAATGCAAAATTAATTTTAAAATTAAAACGGATGCATAAATTCTTACTTGTGCGAAACTTGTCCTCTAAGAGTTACATTTTCATCACCATCTTTAATATTTCGCCTTAACCTACTAGGGAGTAGCACATTCATTTCGTTACTTTTCCTCACGAATTGCAATTACAGGTTGAAAACGATGTATTATTTTTGTATCCAACAAAAACCCAAATTGCCCACTTTCAAAGCAATGCACATTGTGCATCCCGATATAAATATTGGAGTTTCGGTAAAATTAAAATCCTCCCTCACAAAATCTTATTAAAAAAACGAAAATTATATACTGTGCGTGTACGGTAATGTCTGATTATTTTTTATTGTATCATTTCGGAAAATAAAAGAGTTTTTCTAATGTGCCCTATATATACGCTCCTTCTTTAAATCCACTTTGTACTAAATGCACACGGATTAAATTCTCCATAGGCTCCCATCCACCCCTCCCCTCTCTTACCCCTGATCTGTTTTTATGCATTTCATTAATTTTCTCCTTCTACCCCACCCGTTCCATTCTTTACTTCTTGTCTCGATGGATAACCGTTTCGAGTAGATTTTTATGGTTGCACTTGAGTTTTTTTCTGCCTACATCTTTTGCCCGAAAAAAAAGTTTTTCATTTTTAATCGAGAACTTTTATTTCAACTTGACTTTATTTTGGTATCCATGTTTTGCGAGCAATTTAACTCAATCCTGAAATGAGTAGTGGTTGAATAAAGCTGATAATTATAGGCACTTTTAGATCAATTGTTTCAAGTATACTTGCAGGATATGATATAGGTATAAGTGGCCAAGAAATAGCTCATCTATTTTTAGTGCTTATTTTTTTTACAATTTCTCTGTCAAACTTTCCAAATTTTGGTGAACGAAATTTGACTTGTTCAAGTGAAAAAATTAATATTTTTTATTGTTTCTTGTCCACTGAACACTGTTCAGGTCAGTGTCTATAATTAATATTCAATTTTCAAGCTTATTTATCAAGACTTGAATCAAAAATAATATTAAATTTGATAAATTAAGATAAATTAAAAAATAAAAGCCTGAAAAATTTCTCTCAGGCTACAATCTTCATCTGAGCTGTTTAATATAAAACCCAGTAGCTTAAAAATCTCGTCAAAAATCAAAAATATTTTTCTTTAGAGTTGTAGTTTCGCGGTTTACCTTGCATTAAAACTGTCAAACTGGACACCAAAAGTCGACTCGAAAATGTTTGCAAAATGAGATACTTTTTTCTGAAATTCTAAAATTCATCTTTATTTCACAAGTAATTTAACCTTTTAAAATACACATATTTAAACTTTATTCTAACTTCTCAAAATCTGGTTCATTGGATAATGTTAAAAGCCAATATCAAGTCTCACTACCCTCAAATGATAAGCCCTATTTTTGCAAAAATCATATTCGAGAAAATTCCTCCTTGTTGCAGGCACAGTTTTGTCTGGCAAAAATTCTATTTGAGACTTTTGACTATTCGAAAAATCATAGAAAAGTTTTTGCGCTCACTTTCCCCTCAAGAACAATATTCTATCGAGGTGTTTCATCTCAATCGGTACTTTTTAAATTTCAATATTCATCAAAGATCTTTCGGATCAAAGTGCTTTTCATCCCTTTGAATCAAATGATCTGCTAGAAGCAATATTTCCATCAACCCACTCTTTTACCTGCTAATTATTTCTTCGCCATGTGATATTCAAGTCAGCTAAAGAGATTATAACCTGATCGAACGTTCCAGAAGGGTACAGAATTGTGTGAAATAGTGTTAGTATTTCCTTACACTTAAATTCACAATATTTACCCTTCGTTTGCAATGGAGATTGTTTAAGACAACGCCACATTGTTTTTATCCTCTTTTCTTAAAAACTTTTTAATCATGTGCTCTCCCGGTGTGATTAACCTTTTCTTTAAACTTTAAATTTCAAACTTTCGATACATTTCCCTCCTCGATAACTATAGAAAAACTTCATAGTATCTCTTACCGATACCTATTACCATTTAAACACACTGGTTGTGCATTATCGTGGCGAATGTTTCTCAACTGAATTATTATACAAATCTCTTTTTTCTCTCACTTGGCAATTATATAATGAAAAGTAGTAATATTCATTCTGAAAAAATAATAGTTGTAGTATATAATATTTTGTTTACAAGACAGACCCAATGTGTGTATATTTAAACAACAAATAGAAAAAGTTGTTTAGTTTACTCCATGTATGAGCTATTAGGGAACAGTAGTGGCAGGAGGGTGATTTCTTCAGAATCCAGATTTCACCTCCTCCCCCATAAATATATATAGTTATTCAAATAATCTGTATAGAATGAATCCAATGTATCATTCACATAAGGACACCATATTTCCAACTATAAACCACAAATTCCTTTTTTTTATCATGTGAATTTACTCTTGCATCCCCCTTAATTCTCGAGGTCATGAGTTATTCTTCCAAATTGTTCTTGTATATTTATCATTTAGAATAATATGGTACAATAAGTAAATATATATATTTTTTCAAATATCTGTGTACTTGATGCTTGAATGATGATAACCAGGTTCGTTTATCTCTTCACACGTTTAACCTTAAAAATCTGGGAAGAATTATTTTGGAAATTTAATCCAAAATTTCAAAACAGGTTTACTCCTTCCTATAACCCTTGATTAACACCCTTTCATTTTATTTTAACAAGAAGGCAATTACATCAAAATCTCTGTCTTCTGATCTCATAAATAACGGGGATCGACATTTGCTTGTTTTATAATTATCTCGCATCTTGTGAACAGCGGTAATTCGGTGAAGTTTTTTCCACTTGAAGTTGGTCGTTATTTAATTTGCTCTTCTCACTCTCATTGTAGGCAGTTGAGTATACTCATCGTTTTATAACCAAGTTCGTCTTACGGAAACTTTTTGACAATATCTAAGACATGGTTAATAAAGCAGTTTTGATCCTTATTCTAATTGAAAAGTGTTCTAAATCATAATATGAAGAATTCCTTGATCAGATCGACTCGATTAACCTGTATTCCAAGTAAAAAAAAGCCATGTCCGCCATCTTGAATTTTAGTAAAGTTTCTTTTTGAAAAAGCCACTTAGGGAAAGAAAAATTTCAATTATTATTTTCCTCAAGTTTGACTTCAAAGTATAGAAGATATTTGTAACGGATAACTCTATTCTTACAGCCCTAAGCTAACTTTTGAGAGAAAATACTTTGACGGCAAAGTTAATCTTCATATCTTGAGGAGTTATTCTTTGAGATTATTGAATTTGCTAACGTATGCAGGATTTTGGAAATTCATATTCTGTAAGCTTTTGCACCGCACAGTGCACTCAAACAAAAAACCTCCAGATGTTTAAATTCTAATAACTTGACCCATATTTTGAGCTAAATCAACAGTACAAAGTGAGTAATCACTTCTTGTGTGATATCTGTTGAATAAAAACACTCTGTAATCTTTCTCTATGAATATAAACCTTCCAGTTGAGTCTCGTAGTCCATGTAGCATCATAATTTGATGAATAATATACTTTTTTTTATCGATTAAGAAAACTACTGATTCCTAGTTCACCCCCTGAATTACTCATTGTTGCCCTGAAGAGAATCGATTATTTCTTTTAGTCATGTAATTCGAATTTTCGTCTCGTCTCATCTCATCTCGATAGATTAATAATACAAAATATGTGCAAATCGTATTTTTATTCCTCCTCCAATGTACCTTAAAGTATATTGGATTTGAAATAATAAACTTCAAGAGTCTCGAATTCTCCAGGGGGGGGGGGGTTAGGACGCTCTGCTTTTTTCGAGTTTCCATAAAATGTATGTATGCATTTTTGTATCCTTAGATGTATGACTAATATTGTAATTTGATGCATTCTTAGTTTGCTTTCTTCATCAAAGTATTCTAAGTGAATATCCTTTCTAAAAGAGTCTCTTTAGCTTGAGTATCCCTAGTTTGGGAAGTGCTATCGATAGGGAACAATCTTAATTCACTAAATCTATTAGGCTTGTGACTAAAGGGGAATCGATTTAGCTTTTCCTTGGCTTAGGATTTACATTAAAAATGGGAGATTGAAAAATACGTCTTGAGGAAGTACTTAGGAGCACGCTGTTTTAATCATGAGCCAAGAACGCTGATTAACTTGAATTTGCCAATGAAAAATTCAATTTCTTGATTTGATTTATCAGCTCAAATAAGCCAATTTATGAGAACTCTCTTGTTTAAATTATACAAACATGAACGGTTATTATCACTTTCTATAGGATGGCTAGAGACCAAAATAGAGTGAACCATTACATCTCATTTGTGAGATGGACAGAAATTCTCATTTAGATTATCGTCTCTTGATTCATGTTTCGTGTATAAGAGCATGATACTACGTGAGGGAACTTGATTAAATCCACTATTTTTATTAAATTTCAATCTACGCAGATAGTTTTTGAGAAAACTATGAATGAATTTTGACAGTAAACATACTACAATATAAAACGTATTCAAATTCATTCAATGTTTTTGATTAACAGAATAGTCTTGTAGAGAATAAAAATTTATGTTTAGATAAAGAGTCAAGATTAGATTATTAAAATCAAAGAATAGTGGATTTAATCAAGCTCCTTCACGCAGTATCCAAGGAAAAACCTAACCCGCGCAATTCAAATGTGCACCGATCTTATTTTCAACGATGACTTGTTCGGTATGAAAACCAGAAGCTCTCATACACAAAACATGAATCGAGAGACGATAATCTAAAAAGGAATTACTGTAAATTTGTTATGTTCTTTCTATTACCACAGTACAAAGGATAGATCAGCAAAAATAACATTGTTGCCAGATGTATGCTCATAATAGGCTTTATTAACTTATATGCGTGAACGGTAAACTCAATCGCGACAAATGAGTTTAAATGACTCATACATTTTGATGAAATTGCGGCGTAAAACAAAACTATTCATATGAAAAACCCACTGCAAAAATAGCCATAAGCTCAATTTTCCTGCATTTTAAAGATAAATATGCTGAAATATGCTTTTCCATCTCCTAAAACCAAGCTTGATAGAAGAAAAAACATGTCAAAATATGCCTTACCAATGATTTATAAGACAATGCTGTATTTCGTAATAATATATTGAAAACATATGAGTATTCCCATCCTATAGAAAGTGATACAACCTAAAATATAAAACGTTCATAGGGTGTGGGGACCACAATTGAGTTTGTACTTTGATTCTACAAGTAAAAAATTCTACAGAGATTCCTTCCTCTTGATAAAGTTATCTCATTCTTTTCAATCTATTCAAGAGATTAAATCTTTTTCTTGCAAAAATAACAGCAAAAAAATCTTGTGCTAGCAAGAGAGCTCTTTGACACACACAATGTGAAATTATTGCAGTGAATAAATTAGTAAATTACAAAATGAATTCATCAAGACAAGAAAACATACCATTGCATCCAGAGAGAGAAGAATGCAATAAGGATATTACAAAATAGCAAGAGAGGTAAAGGAATCTCCTTCAACTAAAGTCAGCAAAGGGAAATATTGCTTAGGAATCATATCCATTAGCGATTTTCAAAGTTTTAGGATGTAATATTTGGTTGTATGTGAAATTAATTGTATTGATTTAAGAAAGCGGAAAATGGAAAAAATCATGATTTCTGTGTACACATGATGAGCGTACGTGATACATTCGTTGGTGCTGAGATAACAGTTCACAGGTCAATGTTTTCCAATTCCTATCATGTCCAACTCAATTAGTTTCTAAAAGAATAAAAAAAAGTCCACAGTTTTTTGTTTAGATTCAAGGTTATTTCAAAATTCAAGAAGTCGTTTTCAAGGGAAAGTTTAGTTACTCTTGAAAAAACTGATTATTTTTATCATAGGACCTAAGGGTAAAGATTTGGTCTTTTCACAGCTTGAATGGACTATTTATCAGCATAAGTTGTTTTTTAGTCACTTTTTCATCCTTCATCCCTTCTAACAAACATTTCCATCAATAGGATTTTATGAATCTGAATAAGCCCTCGAAATAGACGGTTACTATATGAAAACGAATATTTGACATCTCTTATTTCGTTAAGAGCCTTTGATGCCAACAGTTTCTATGAAACTTCTGACTGGTTGCTTTTGTAGGTATAATTAGACAAATGAGAGAGGCTTTTCTTGAGTTACTGATTTTTGAACAACAGAAAGAAATTTTGAAAAATATAAAAACACATAATTCTGAATTATAATTTGAGTATAGGCCATAACAAAAACATTCAATTTTTTTCAATTTAAAATGGACTAAAATTTTTTTTGGGTTGCTCTACTGATGAGATAGACCATTATTAATGACTTTTACTGATTGCTGAGAGAGAAAACTGGAAAGCCACAAAATTTACAGAATAGATAACTTTCTCGATAAAAAGGCTTGAGGACAAAATGACAAAAAATTCACTAAATCTTGACTATTTTCCACCCAGATTTATGGAAATCAAACCAATATGAAAACCCATCTTATTTTTTGTGTGCAAAGTAAATTTAAAATAGATTAAGCCATTCCTAAATCTCTTTCCTTATAATTGTGACCTAGAATATCAGGGTGGATCAATATCAAATCCCAAGCGTTGAATGATCCTTCAAATTATCTTCTCGAATCAATCATTATACCAGTTATAGATATCCTTTGTCATTTTCCAAATATTTATTCCCCTATACGTGTTGTTGGAATCGCCTCCATCGAAAGGGAAATTTCTATAGGATTAACAAATAACTAATATGGATTAGGTAATCATGATTAATTCTCTACTTGAAATGGGTTGTCTATTAAAGGGAATCAAAATTAGCTCTTCATTTATGGGTTGACATTTATAGTCAATAAATAGGCTTTGTACTTATCCCTAAGGATGATTTGGCGTGGATTAAATTGAAAATTATAATTAATGTCCCCTCCTTCTACACTTTGGGATAATTTATTTCTCAGCTTTGTATAATTGGTTCATTTAGTCTTTTGTATGCAATATTTTTACTAATAATTTACTAAAACCATGTAGCTTCAGCATCATGTTAAGCGAAGATGCTCTCCAAGTTGTTGGTGGCAAATGTGAGGATTGTTAAATCTTATTCACGAAAGAGCTCATTTGATAAAGTGTTCCCCAAGGATAAGTCCTGTTCTAAAAACATTTTTGTATACAACACAGTATTAAACGCCGAGCGTCTAAAGAACGATAAGGAGAGAAATCTCAAGAGACCTCAAGTTACATTGAAGTTTAACTCTTTCAAATATGCATAAAAATATTCTACTTCGTTAATTTAATTCTTGCATTTCCTGCACTAAAAAGTTGTATGTTAACATTTCTTTGAACTAAGTCTCTCTCATGTTAGAAAATTCAATTTGGTTAAATATTTTTAATTTCTCTTGTTAGATTTCAATTTGTTTAAAGTATTAAAATTATCCAAATTCTTGTGTAAGGTATATCAACATATTGAGACACTCGTACTATGGAGATGAACTCTGATCATTCGAAAATAAATATTCACAGCTTCCTATCGTACAATAGTGTCTCTCATCATTTTATTTTACACTATTTCTCTAGAATATTCAAAGAAAAATAAACTCAAAATGATACGTTTGATATTTGAAGAGTTATCGAGACGGAACAAAGAATTCGAATCTTGTTATTATCCAGGGTATTTCTCTAGTCAAAGTATCATTTTTCAATTCTCACAACTGAGGGTTGTTTTTCCCTCGAGATTATACTCGATCCCTGTCATTTGGGTAATTCGAGGAAATCCCTGACGTTTCTATTGGAGATGCACGTTTCTGTCTGGTTATAATTAAAACCAATTAACAAACACTACCTCCCACCCTGCCTAGAAGCCAGTCTTGTTTGTTTTTAATGAGAAAATTTAGAATTCTTAGAAGAACTCAGGATCTTCAAGGAATCAGTCACTAATTAGAACACGAGTATATCTCTGATCTAGAGTGGACACTTAATTTATCTGAGATCATATCCTGTTTAGTTTGGGTGAATCTAGAACACATTAGCTAGATCTTAGATTTGATCAATTTTGCTAATGTTTAGATCGCTTTGCAAATAAGTCTTATTACAATTTGGTGAATAACCCTGTGATTTCCTCTAATTTGCTTGTCATGAAGGATAGGTTCCGACAGGGAAGCTCATGTTGTACAAAATAGCCTCCTTATAATGTGTACTGGTTTGAAAAAGCTTGGTGTTCGATCTTTCGATATGGTCATTTCCTTAAATTAATATAAAAACTACAAACTTGAAGGTTCACCATCTAATACAGTGTGCGTAGTGGTGAATTAATACCTGCCCAAATGTATTGAAGGGTATGTGGTTTTGGCGTACTTTTCTCTTGCATTACATAATTCACATATTCAAATAATCTCGATTGTGTTATCGGAATAGTGTCTAGCTCGCTTTCAAGGGAAACTCTTCACACAAATAAATCCCACAACTCCGTACGTGAATAATATCCCTTCGCTGCTTGGTTCGATCTCATACTTTTATAGCGGTGGTAATAATTATTCGAGAAATCTTATCTCCTGTCTGCTTTGCCTTCGTTTTTTTCAACTTTCATCTACATCATAGATTAAGAACACGTCTGATTAAGGAAAGTTTTAATTGCTTGATTTCTATCCAGGTAAAAGACAGAAGAAAAAATAATTTCACCTGTCCGTTTGGATTACCGTCTAGAAGATTAGAGCCTTGTCTGACTTGGTATTTTTATGCCGCCATAAATACTTCTGTCGCGTTTTTTAAGAGTTGTGAGGCCACATTTTGAGACAAATGGCTCAGGCGATTATCGTTTTAAAAGCAGATTTAAAAAGAAAAGAAAAAAGAGGTTTTCATGTGTGCCATGCTAAAGCTAAAATCAAGATATTCCCCCTATAACACGCATTTAGGACTCAAATTGATCTGAATAGCATTTCAAATACAAGATCTTGTTTATGTTTCATTGTGAATCTCAATATTCGAATATTTTAATTCAAAAATACAAGTTTTTGAAAAACTACAAATTTTAGTAAATAAACTGTTCCAATTAAAAAGAAATGTCTAAATTTTCTAGTTCAAATACATAATCTATACTTTTTATAATCCTTGGTTTGTACGCTCCACCAGTGTGATGAAAAGTAGTGTTGAGATCCTTAAATGCCTGATATGGCTACAACTGTTTGAACTAGAGTCCCTACTATTGTTTTAATTTAAACAAGTAAATCCTAGTAAAAACATAACAAAACAAGACTAAAGATCATATTTGTTTATAATGCTATTAAAATGAAAATAATTCAGATTTCTTCTCTGATCTGAAAGTTCTTAGGAATAGTTTGATCTTCTTTTAATTAAACATTTATCAAAGCTCGAGTGATACTAATCATGAGTACGAGAAACATCTCATGCCTAATTGCTAGATTTAAAACATCGAGTATCTAGAGAAAATATCGATCTAATTCAATAAATATATTTCATCACAATATGTACTACTTTGATTGAGTTATTATTAAGAAGGTAGGCTTGTGATTAACAAACTAAAAAATTGTTTTGTGTTATTTTCGTAAAAATCCAGATTAGCCAACGAAAATTCTCCCTTGTTTCTCCCTTAATTACAACATAAATTCAATTTTTATACATTTCTTAAATTACACAATCACATGTAATACAATTGCATTAATATTCCTGCATTTTGTTTGGTTTCCCCTTGTTTGCTTTGTAATAGATTTGCACCCTCGTAAAAAGACACGACACAGAAGGTAGAGAACGAAATAGATTTTTCTATAGGGAGAAAAGGAATTTGACCCAATTCCGAGAATTCACTCCAATCTCCCATTATGTTTATGAACTTTTGGCAGTTTAAATGAATTCCTTTATCAATATTAATATAAGTAGGGCGTCTTTCTTGTGTCCACCGACGCACGCATACTTTCAATTTGCTTTATTCAAAATTCCTATACATATAACGTTCGTATGAGTGTGCATTGCCTCGATAAATATATAATCCAGAAATGGGATTATTTAAACCTTTTCTTTTTTACCCTTCTCTGGAAGCAACTTGTTCATTCCCCTTCAAATTCAACCTCTAAGAAATAAGAAAGTTTGATGCAAAAATTATTAAACTTCTTAATCCTTTTTTAAATCTGATTTTTAAATTATTCCCAACTATTTCAATATGTTTGGTTTGTTCAATCTATTTTTATAAATATGAAATAAAGATTGATAGACAAGTCTTTCATACTTCCTTCCGATAATCTTTGATCCTACCAAGGGACCTAGATCTCAACTTTTTGTTCCCTACTCGAATTCATGATTAGCAGATCTTAAGAATTATTTTTTTAGTTTATAATCTATTTCGTTTTCAGGTACTATTTAGTAGTAGCAGGGGTCAGGAAGGGGTTATTTTGATAAATTTTCCGGCGAATAACTAGAAAATTTCAATAACCAGTGAAAGTAGGTCATAACCTCATCAGGGTGGGTGTCTGAATAAGTCTAAAAAGCAATTTCGTGTATAGGCACGGAGAAAAAAAATGTAAAAGAAGCTACAGCTTCTGAGATTGAGGAGAAGAGTCTAGAATTGGAAGAGCCGCTTAGTGATAGACTAGAAAAATAAATATTAAAATCAGTGAAAGTGGTATTATCGGTGATTTGGATTAGTAGCTAGTGCACTAGCTGCGGGTCGATTCCCACCTATGACATACTGAAGAGACTCATTAAGGACGAAACGTATGTCCGGTTATGATATACTTTCACTGAAGAAAGACCGCTAATTTAAAGTTACAACTTCTTTTTCAGTACATCTGTTATGAGGTTCATTGTTTGATTCCTTAAATCTAATAAATTTTCTCTTGCCCAATTTATATTCTGAGGATTTGAGAATTTCGATTCTAATGACAGTACAGTAAATTGCATTCATTTTCTTAGCATCTGGGACCCAGTACTCTCAATTTAGAAAGTCCGTTTAGACCAGAATCTCTCAGAATAATACTTGGTAGTATCTGAAAATGCAATAATTATGTATTATTTTGGGCTTCTCTGCTCACAAGTAATTACGACGTAAATTAGAAGCCCATTCTAGTAATTGTGGTTACTTTGACGATAGGGAAGCATTAGTAATCCTTTGGGGATATTTATAATTTAAATTAATGACATCTTTTCATCTCTTAGAAAGGCGAATATTGAATACACGAGACGTGAGTTGATGTTATTTTTATGTGATTAAAAATGTTATTCCTAAAGAATCCCTAGATAATAGATAGAATAGATATAATATCTGGATATAGATATAATATATTTAGAAAGGAGAAATCTATGATCTCTTCTTTTAATCTATTCTTAAATCACTAATTTTCAAAAATCTTTAATCAATACTCCACAATATCTCTTCATCAATTTAAATACTTTCGACAATCACTTTTGTCAGTAGAATTATTATCCTTCTATGTATTTACTTAACCTTGCACACTACCTTTTTTCAAGTTTCAGCGAAACGTCTTTGATTTGATCTTTCTGGCTCTGTGATTACTTTTCCTCTAGCCTATGTATTTTTATGCAACGTCAAAGCTTGTGTCACAAGGCGGACTAAGATTTTTAAAATAGGCTGTAGGTTTTGAACTGTCTCACTCGATATTCATAATTAGAATCTAGAAAATGCTTAATTTTTATTGTAGAGATAAAAAGGGAATTTATCTCTAAGAAAAATAATTTCAACCAACATTTTTCCATCAAATGCATCTTATCTGATGAAACATCGTTTCACCTGGAGTGTTTTGCAGCAAAAGCTTACATGTCTTCTTTATGCAAAGAGAAAAAACATGTTTCTCATTTTTTTATCAAATCTCCCTCATCATAGGAAAAATTATTGTGAAAATTATACTAGCCACACGACTGTCTTGGAAATATAACCAATGAGATGTGGGTTGAGGGAGCGAACTTTTGTGATTGGTTAGAAGAAATAATGCTTATTCAACACGATTGACCTTTCCTTGTATCCTGTTTATGAATTAATTTATAAGTGAACAAACTATGGGCTTAGTACTTTAAACAATGCACCAAAAACAACGAAGAGAAGACTGCATAGTTTTTTTATTATTAACGTGTGTTCAATGCAAATCTCTCAACTGCTCCCTCACTTGTTACAAATCATTATTCCAATCCGAAGGAATAATCTCTTATCCACAAGGGTTACTCCATTTTTGTTCTTGAGTGTTTATTGTAAACAATACAATTTCCTACAATACCATGACTATTATTGGCAAATATCTCCCTTATCTCACAAGCTAATGTAATACTTGAGGATTTTATTTATTTTTCACTCTTTTAGTTGGCAATTTAGCTCCGTCTTACTCCTTGAGAGGAGTGAATCCTTGCATTCAAAGATCCTCTAAATAATATCTATGATTTCAAGTAGACTATTTCTATCATTTTCATTGCCTTATAATGCTTACGAAGCATTCACAAAAATGGGCATTAGCGAGCCCTAATAATCGCATCTCAACATGTCTATTCACCCTCTTCTTATTTACTTCTCGAATGGAAAATGAGAAAACAAATTTTGTCCAAATCCTTTCATTAAGCTCCGAGCAATTGATAAAGTTATAGTAGGAGGAATAATCATCTGATATTTATTCTACTCCTATGTCTGCCTAAAATGTTAAAAATAGTTCACATTTATTAAAAGCTTTTTCGATTGTTTTTAAGATCAGAGAAAGCTTAATGCTTTGAAAAGAGTGCGTCGGCCACATTTTTCTAGGCGATATCTTGTATTCTTAATTGCTTGAATAAAACACTTTATTGAGAAATAATTTTAAAAACCAAAAACATCAAAAGTGGTGTATTTTTCTAACAAGATCTCTTTTCGTATCGTATGTAATAGGAATTTCTGTATCTAATGGAAATGTATATATCAAAATTAGCTCGTAAAAGATCTTGTTCCCTTATCTCTAGGCGTATCTAAATTATTATGATCGATTTCCAAATCATAAATTGTCATGATACATAGCTTATCCAGTTTTATTTCAAGGTGGATGGCAAATCTGAAAATGTTGCTTGATTCAATTACCGTTTACCTTTCGTATCAGACTCTGATATCAAATGTAGCCGAAAATTACTTCTTTTGTAAATACGAGTCGTTCACCCAAGATTGATCAAGTCTTTTCACTGATTGATTCATAGAAAAATCTCTACTTTTCAAATAAAATGTACTTCTCATTTTTCTAAGCTGTATATAGATCGCACTGGTTATCAACCCTCTGACTCTACAATTCAATGATAATTACTTTTTTCGAAATTATCTAGGCCTTTGAGAATTTCTCCTAAAATATTTAGTTTGGGAGATATCCATGGTTTCTTCAAAGATGAATTTTTCTCGTTATTCAAACACAGTTACAGATTTTAAACTTAAGATGAGATGACGTTATCTTTTTTCGAATAAATGACTGAATAACATAAACTATATAATCAGAAAGCCTACGAACTCTTCTTCAAGATATGTGACTTGATGTATTATACGATCTTGGATATATGAATAACGATATGAAAATTCAGGGGCAGCACTTGGTCTTAATGGGTTTAAATTATAAATTATTTAAAAATGGTTATTTTAGCGAAAAGATTTGGTTTACGTAATTCTAGATTGACTCTTTGCACAGACTTAATCTTATTATTTTAAAGACTAAAACGTAACACCTAGTTGATCTAGAGAATGAAAGAATGCTCCGATTTGTGACATGCAAGCTTTGAAGCTACAAAAATATTAATCTATAGATGCTGGATAAAAATTAATTAGACAGGAAGGAAGATCAAATGCGAATCTATCATTATCCCCCAGTTTGACATTTCCATAAATTAATACATTTTCTGAAGAAATAATTATTTCAAACTCCCATTTCTATATTTTTGTGATGAGTACTGATTCAATAGGGCATACCAAATGCATATTTTTTGCTATTTTGATATTCATATTTTCGAAAAACAAAATATTCTCAAAATTGAAGGTGTCAGTGTATTTATTATTGTGTGTTTAAAAAAGCATTTATTGTTTTAAATAGAAATTTTAAGAAAATCTGAGTACAATTTATGAACTTATCATAGTTCTATTTTTAAGAAGTATAGGCTTCAAGCAAAACCAAATGTTATCATTTATTCATGCTCGATAAGAAGTAACTGCAGAGTCAATTAGATCAAAGCTTAATTTCCCAGCTTAAATGTTTAATAATTAAAGCGAATTTAACAATTCCATGTCCAAGAAAATATAATACTAGTTTGTACCTTGAGAGATAAGTGGACAATTCTGAGTAGTATTTTTGGCTGAAGATTTTAATGGCAAGTTCCGATTTGACCATATTCTGGTTAGCTTCGTTTTTGGTACTTTCTCTTGTCTCAACATTGTCTCTTTGATGAAGTATTTTGCCTTTTCTAGAGATTTACTAAAATTTCGGTAGATTGGGAGCGTTTTAAAGATTTTTTACCGTTCATCCCTCCCTTTCGAAAACCAAAAATCCAAACTTGGCTTAATTCTTTACACAAAGTTTTACCCAACATTTGATATTCTAGATTTCTATGCAATCTCTGAAAAGGTGATCACTCGGGCACTGCTTTTTGAAATAAGATGACGAGGAATCGCTTTAGATTGCTCAATTATATTAAGAAGAACTTATTCTAAGGCTATTACTATCTTTTTTACGCTTTAAATCTATCTAATATAGTCGAAACTCTGATGTGTTAAAAATCCATATACAAATAAATTCAAATGGCCGCCATCGATTTATTCGCTTTTTAAAGGTTTACTGAATGGAAATATCTATATATTCTGATCAAGAAAATTATTCCGCGCCATAAGATAATCAGATTGTTTGAAAAACATTCTCCGTTTAGAATTCCGAAATTCTGGCTAATTTCTAACTAGATATCGCGCATCAGTTACATCTTCCTTACAAAAAGCTTTTAATTGAGAACGTTTCTTCTGAAGGATAGCATTTTTCATGTCTCTATCCCCTATCTCTCACAAAATCTTTAGATAAACCGGGATTTTCTCGTCTAAGTTTTGGCGCAAGTTCAAATTAATTTGAATACGATTTTCATACACAAATTATTTTTGCCTCTTTCCAACACCTAGAATAAATATTTAATACACAGTTCCTCGTGAAATAGTGTCTAGATTACGATTGTACGCGATCTAAAAGAGGTAAAATCAAAAAGCAGTGCCCTAGTAATCACGCATGTTAAGAATTCCTGATCCTTGAATCTATTTAGAAATCATTCTTTCGTATTATTCTTCATTATTTATTTGACTAACTTTTGAGCATCGTGTCCATTGTCTTCAATTTCTTAATAAAGAATATAGCATGTATGGTTGTTATCACTGTCTAGATGATAGTTAAAGATTATTATTATAAATCCTAATCTGTGATAATAAGTTTTATTACAAAAATGTTTTGTTTTTTAACAATCCATAAGATAAACCGATACAATTTCAAGTTCTGCAAAATGACTATTAAGCTGAAAGCATTTAGCGTCACAGTGCAACCATAAATCATACAGAAATTTTGTAAAAACATGTTTATCAAAAATGCTGAAATTTTATTCTTTTAGAATAGTGGTTTTACGTCAATGAATTTAAAAGATTTCAAAATATTAGAAATTAAAATATTAATTATATAATTTTTTTTCTACTAAATAATAGTTATGTGGTTAACCTTGTATTAGGCATTATAATTTTTTTTATTAAGACTGACATGAAACCATAACACAAACTCAGGATTCCGAAAGGATACTATATCCCCGTACTACCTACGCCAGGTATAGACGC